>VUQI01031290.1:38711-73318 GCA_015106735.1 Paratilapia polleni
CCCATGTCAGGAATGAATATAGATTAACAATGTTAGGTGTTATCTATCAGCTGAAATTAGGTGGTGCTTAGCTGTCTTTTCCTCTCAGCATTTTCACAATTTAACAAAAACCTAAAAAAAACCCTCATGTCTAGACTTTGCCACATCAAAATGACAAAAATGATTCAGTACACACAGCATGTAGACAGAGCGACGGATCTTTCCTTGAAGAAATCAGATGTTTTTCAGGCAATTATGTGACTCAGGTGTATTTTAAGAGAGCCGATAAAAAGTTAGGATGAACAACTTCAGTGTGTAACAGCAAAAGAGTACTACACACACACACACACACAATACATTCCTGACTGCTGTTGCTACAGCCCTGAAACCCAGTAACTCCTGCCAAAACAGGAGCAGGTGGATTCTAACTCAGGATCCTATTAGCATGTGCACAAATTATCTCATGATGACTGACAAAAATGTCCAGAGCATGTCATAAGTGTGAGTTTCTTAAGAACAAGAGTGCATTTGTGCTTAAGCCAAAAGACTTAACTGTAGGAATTTGACCCTGTGTGTATACAGCGGAGCTACTTTCACCAATAATGCAACAGCAGAATTAAAGCTTCATGTGATTGCTATGGTAGCACAGTGCGCCTGACTTTTTCAAAGCCTTTAATTTAAAAAGACTTCTCTTTACTTTGCTGACACAAGCAGAACAAGATCTGCTGGATACATTTAACAACTTAAAAACAACCTTTGACCCCAACAAAACTGCAGAAGAAATGTTAAGAAACAAGCTACTTTGACCTGCAGGGAGGCAAACTGCTAAAAGGGGACGAGACGTAGTTTTCCCTCCACGAACCTGCCCATGCTGTCTGTGTGTGTGTGTGTGTGTGTGTGCGGTGCAGGGCTTTGTGCTGCTGGTCACCGCCAAGACACCGCTGGTAGCAACTTTTCCCTCCTTTTCTCTCAAACCTCTCTTTCTCTCTCCACCTGTCCCATCTACAGTCCCTCACCTACACAATCCCCTCGCTCTGTTTACAGATAAAGAGTTCTGGCAGCTCTCACCTTCATGCACAGCTCTTCCCACTGACTGTGGAGTTGCTCCAGCTGCTGCTCCAGCAGAGCCGAGTCACTGGCCGCGACATACTGGGACAGGTCCGTCTTCATGGTGGCCAATTCCCTCAATCCAGTGGCCAAACGCTGCAGAGAGAGCTCAGTCTCCTGCATAACACACACACACATGCACACTTGAGAACCCAGTCAGACAGCCATGTACAAGTTGTGTGTGCACACGCTTCTCTTGGTTCGCTCTGACCATCCAGATTAAAGGGCTGTGGACGGGACAGGGGGAGGGTAGAAGGGGTAGAAAGGGGGAGGGGAGTGAAAGCATGGGGATATTAAATAAGGGAAAGGGGGGTCAACTCAGAGGTTCTCTGGTGGGTTGGGGGTAGCTACGGTGGAGTTGAGGGGTCGGGAAACTGGCCAATTTTCAGACCACTTCAGGCTCTTGCAGATGAGTTATTGAGACCTTTATGACAGCTTACTGTCATACAGGTCCCAACGGCATTCATATTGGAAATGTAAGACTTTCAGTGTGACAACTATGACAAAACAATTCCTGTTTTTCAGTGTTTCTTTTTAATAAGTATATTATTACACTAAGTTACACATTATCCACTGTCGGTCACCCTCAGTGTCCGTTTTTCTGCAACATTTGGAACCGATTCTGAGAATTAATTTGCAGAAAATGATGTCCTGCTCTGTTAAGACAAGGAGTTTTTTGAGACTGTTCCTTAAGCATCTGAGTAGATGACCGTCCTTGGTGATAGTAGCTCCAGGCTCATATAATTTTAGAAATACTGTTATCATGAGTGCAAGTGTCCATAAAGTCTGAAAGTAGAGGCCTTGATACAAAGCATTTCTCATATTTTTATATTAGGGCGAACAAATTAAATGTATTTCCACACATTGCAATCTAAATAGGATTGCAATATCTTCTCTGCACTGCAAGAAACAATGGTCTGACAGAAATATACCCCATCTCATATTTATATATATTTGATCTTTTTACACTTGTAAAGCACAGATTGTGTGTTTTCTAGTCATTTTAATGTTTTAGTAACCAAGGAAACATGCCGTTTTTAACCCTATCTTGGTGTCCTTATAAGCATACATATAATTGTATTGCTCTGGCAGTTTTGTGCAGGCTGATTACCATAAAGGCATAATATAGTTTAAAAGCTCTTTAACTGCTTTGGTGGATAGAGCTAGATTGTATATGACTCGGCCAAAAATAAAGAAAACTACAACTCACTACAAAAGGTTCTGTTTTCGTAGTTTGGACAAGGATAGTTCTGTTCTACCTGGAAGTCATACAGCATCAAATTTACCAGTCTACCTCACACACACACGGGTCATTTTATTTTCACAAATTTCACCCCAGTGTTGGAAAAGTGGTGTTTGGAAATGCCCAGGACTGTTTTATATAATTTATAGCCCTGAAGTTTTTGTACATTCGCAACCAAATGAAAACACCACCTTTATCACAGTATATTACATCACCTGAACAAGCGCCGAGTCCTCCGCCGTTTCAGATGTCTGTTGTTTCAGTTTCAACTCGTCTAGTTCAGATGCGATATTGATGATTCCCTCCTGACACTGAGACCACATCTAAACAAGCAACGTGACACAGAAAGATCAGAGATCTCTGGAGTGTGTTCGAAAAAAAAAACCACCAACAAAATGCATCAAATAAAGCAGGGACAGATTTAACATGTTTAATTATTCATAAAAGTTTTGTCATAAAAACATTTTTTTTTTTGTTGTTGATTTATCTGTTGTCTTTGTGACACCAAAAACAATTTATTGAGCCACACGAAAGGTAAAACTCTGAATGCCATCATTGTTCTTCATTTTTCAGCACTAAAGCTTTCAGATGCTGTGATAAATCCTTAGTGAAACTTGTTAAATCATTCATGGCAAATGCTGAAAAGACCATGAGTGAACTGGATGCTAAAATACTCAAATGCATTTAATTATCCTATCTGCACCTCATCATGTTGGTCTTTGTGAATAAAGTCAGCAACAAACAATATAAATGATACAAAACCATAACTGTTTCGGTCCTTAAAAAACTATATTATACCATATGATGACTATGGTAGTCTCTTTCTGTCAGTTTTAATCTATGTGCAATCTGATCTTTAAAATGTTGCTCAGAGGGATTTCCCTTTTCCGGGGTGGATCCTGTTGAGCTTAAAGGGTTAACACAACTTTGCCTGACCTTCCCCTGGTCACGAAACCCCTCAGATGTCATAATTATCACAGCTCATCCAGCACGAAAGGCCTTCAGCATGCACACTTACCAGGACACAACCAAAATAATGAGGCATGTGATTTAAAGCATTCATTTGTATTCATTTATCAGTATTATTAAAGGTATTAACGATAATCAAAGATTAGGGTGGTATTTTATTAGATGTCTGGACTGTCTAGGTCTTACAGTAAAGGACTGAAGGAATGAAAGGGGCAGACACTGGCAACCAGCTGTCTCTGGATGTGGATCATGGAGAGATTTGAGCCGCTCTTTGATCCCTCTTGGCAGGAGCTCAGTGCCAGGACAACACACCAGCTTATCTGTGTGTGCTAGGGTGTGTATTTGAGTGGGACCAGGTCCTAGATATGGGTCATGCAAAGCAGACACCTCCTACTCCCTTGTTACTACACGCAGTCTGTTTTACTTGACTATATCATTCCAAGTTGTAGTTTTCCACATGCTGGAAATATATCATGTAGTGATATAGTTGCAGTTTTAAGGTAAAATGTGAAATGCTTTCTCTGGATTTTGCAGCAATGCGACTGTTTTGAAATAGCTGCTCTATTTAAAATCTTTACTTTCTGATTGTCTTCAGACATGTCTAATGTCTAATGACTGTCAATGTTTCCGTTGGCCTTGATGCACCAGCTGAGGCATTGTTGGTCCTGTTTTAGAGACCTACAAAGTGTGTGTTGGGCATGTGTGTATTATCAACCAGGACACTGTGGTTTACATCCTACTGGGAGTTTGGTGTTTTAGACTTTATTTTGCTTTTTTTCCATCTGCTGAATTATTTTGTTTTTACCCCCTGCTTACTGTCACTTGCTGGTTAGATTTAGGTTTGAAAACTAAAAAAAAGATTGTGGACTGGGTTAAAATATGGCCCTTCACACTAAAAATTACACATTGGGAGTGATTGCCTAGTCTCACTAATGCCAGAACCCAGTGCGTCAAGCTCCACCACCAAACAACTCCTTGTGCATGAAAGAGCTTGGCGAGTGGCGGCAATAACTGACCCCCTGGGAATGAGAACAACCTGCTTTGTCAGTAGTTCTTAAATTGTGGGGTGGGCCCTCCTGGTGGGGTATAATGCCGCTGCTGGAGGGGAACAGACAGCTATGGAGTGAAACCAAGTTGAATGACTATGATTTTTGTGGAGAAACCAATGGGAACGAGTTTGCTGTGCTGACCTTTATTTCTCCGAATTTCAACTTGGACTCTTCTTCACTGTTAATGATTGATAAAAATTGTAAGGTGGGGGTGGGAACTTTTTTTCGTCAAAAACCTTTGAGAAACACTGCAACCATAAGGCAGATGAAGCTGATGCCACAGACGTTTTAAGCATTAAGGTAAGCTGGCGTCAGTTAGGACTGAACTTCCACTGATATGTGTAGTGAATCTGTGTCCTGTTCCTTAATGATAGAGAATTCCTAGCAAGAAATAGCAAAATGGACTACTGTGTTTATTAGATTTCTTACTGAACTGTGTAAAAACTTTTGACCATTTGTCAAAGAAGTGAGACACTTTTAAATATCATAAGATTCACCATAAAAATGCTAATAATAAACATACAGTTACCTTAACAGTGGTATGAACCAGGTCTCTTCTTTCCCTCAGCAATGAGGTGGTTCGTTCCCAGGCCTCCGCTATGGCCCGAAGCTCTGACTGCAGTCGACTCTGACCCTCCGAGTCTGTCATTGTTTCACACAAATGTTTTCCAGCCTCCAGTGACTGAGTGTACAGAGTGGAGTGCAGATCCAGAGACTGTGTAACACACTTGGGAAAAAAATGTGGGGAGACACAGCGCTTGTGGTGAGCATCTTTAGTTGATTACAGCTTTAAATCTGGCACACAAGATCAGTATTCCTCGACTACGAGGTTGACTAAAAAGTTTCCATAAAATCAAAAACCTAAAATAAATTAGGCTAATCTCCCTTTCAAAGCCCTCTT
Source organism: Paratilapia polleni (assembly GCA_015106735.1). Lineage (NCBI taxonomy): Eukaryota > Metazoa > Chordata > Actinopteri > Cichliformes > Cichlidae > Paratilapia > Paratilapia polleni. Next base: position 43,960 of record VUQI01031290.1, read on the forward strand.
CTCATGCATCTCTGGGACTTCGGCTGCTATATTAGTTTTAAGTTCCTTTCTGTCCCCTTTCACTTAGGTCTCTGCAATTGCTAAGCAGATTCTAATTTCGAAGACATGGACAAATCTGCCAAGTCTGGTGAGTAGGGCTGGTGGTCAGCAAAGATTGTGTTGGTTTGGGCAAATACCTTTTGCACACAATGGTACACATCACCATTCAGGCCATTTTTCGTTGAATGTACTCCCTCAGCTGCATGTTGACAGTCTGTCTGTAGGAGGGAAATTCCACCGCACAACCTCATAAATACTGACACAAACAACGAGCATGCTCCTGGTGACAGTCCTGCCCTAATGGACTGCCTTTGGGCTTGAAAACTGTGAACTCTCCATCTGAAAACTGCTTGTTTTATGAGCATATTTGAGGTCCATGGTGAAACTGTAAACATGCAAGACCACTTGCATAGTGGTTACAAAGGGACTTCCACTGAGCAGTACAAAAATAACAGCAGTTTGGAGATGCATAAGAAGCGGACCTTGAAGGAGAAATTGGCCAAACTGGGTGGATTTCTGGAGACCTCATACAAAAGAAATAACATTTTTGTTCATTGCATTGGTAAATAATAAACGACAGTATAGTACACTTCTCTACTGACTTGGTAATCATCCACGCAGTTCTGCAGCTGATCCAGTGTACAAAGAAAGTGTCCAGCAGGGGGCAGCAAAGAGTCAACGTCCCTCTGCAGCTTCCACAGAAGATTTGAGCCCCGATGGTAGATTCTCCACTGGCGCAGCTGTTCCTTTGTTAAGGCCTGGTTCTGGCTAGCCAGAGCCACAGAGCTGAACCAGCCATCCTTCAGACAGACAACTTGTGCCATGAGCTCAGATCTGTGCAAACAAACAAAACAGAATTACAGTTTATGTGTGTCCTTTGGTGAAAAACAGGCAACTAAAACTGAAACCACATAAACAAATAAAATAAAAAGGAGGTGAAAAAAGGATCACCAGTGGGATGCAAGGGTGTTGGAGTTGGAAGTCAGCATACAGACATGAAAACAAAAAAACATAACATTTTACAACTAATACAGCATAAGGAAACAATTACAAACAACTCTGTCACTGTTGATTCACCGGCAACCTATAAATCACCAATCGCAAAATAAGCGAGATCTCAAAATGTCTTCCAGCTGTGAGCAGCGGTTCCAGCAGTGGGAAAAGAGGAAAATTCCCTCTGCATTCCTTCAAAATTCTGAAAGCGTTCCCAGCTTTTCATAGAATCCAAAAAAAGAGTGTAAGGACATCGAGGAAAAAGACAGCGAGCACATACACACACTGCATTTTGTTTTCTGTCAGTGTGTTCAGTAAGTACTACAGTATGTATGACTGTTACAAAAGAAGGCTGGAATGCGTCCAGAAAACCTCGAATCTAATTATTTGATTGGATGACAGAGTGTGTGAAGACATTTAAAGCCTCAAACCAACCAGCTCTTATTAGTCAAATTACCATCCCCACTTCTCTTTGGGAATGGACCCATCCAGATATATTTTTTCCTCACAAAACAAAAGTGCACGAGTGAAACATTTATATCATTCTACAAATGTTTTCTTTTCCCAAAGTCGAAACAAAAAAAATGGGTGTCATTTTGTTGCCAATATGGTCCAAAACACTAGCAACACCTGAAGAGGTATTATATGTATGTCTTTTAAACCACTTAAAGATTTTTATATCAGTTACCTTTTTTCTCCTGTTTCTTTTTCCATGGACCTGACTGCATCACAGAGAAGAAGCTGCAGAAGCTGATGTCCAACAATCATGTCAGCCTGAAGCCTCTGTGGGAGTGAGCAGTAACAGCAGGAGAGAGGACACAATGTGATTCTTAGATCTTAAAAAAAAAAAATTATGATGTTTATGATTAAACATTTTAAAAGGGGGCAATAAAATTTGAATTGCATTTCTTGTAGAGTTACAGCTTTTCTTCAAAATAACATTACAATTACTATTTAAGACAAATGGCACTAAAGCACTGCAATGCCATAAATTAAATTACTGGGCTAATGAGGTCATTTTTTGGCTTCCTCAAAAGTTAATTAACAAATTTGTAATCTAGTAGCACATGGATGGTATATAGATGTTGAATTTAGAATAATCTGCAGTTGTAGGGGTAGGAAAGGATCGTTCAGTTTATCAACAAAGTTTATCTAGCGTTTCCCTATGAAAATAGCTGCCAACTTTGCTGATAAAGAGAGTTAATAGAGCGTTTTTTACAACTCAGTTAACATATTTGTTTAAATTAAAGGCTATTTATGATATTAATCTCAAATGTGAAAAGTATATTGTACCTGATGGACAGCCAGCATCTCTTGAAGGCTTGAATAACTTTGATTTTTTCTGCACACTGTCTCCCGCTTCAGTTTCTCCTTGATCTGTGTCAGGCTCTTACATTTCTCCTGAAAGGTGGAAGAATGCTGACACTCAGCCTGCAGCTCTCTGGAAGGCAATGCAACACACATCCATATACAAAGTTTTCTTTTACTACAGCTCAAAGTAAAAAAAAAAAGAAAGAAATCACTCAAAGTGCACCCATTCTCTCCAGAAAATTAAACAAAAAGGGTATTGCTCAATAGAATGTGACAATAGACAACAAAATTATACAGTCACAGTAAAAAAGTACACACCCCTTCAATCATAAGGTTTTTACATATCAGGACATAATAAAAGTAATCTGGTCCTTAGCAGATCTTAAAATGATAAACACAACCTCAGATGAACTACAACACATGACATACAGTATTGCACTGTGTCATTATACATTTAACAGAAATTAAGCCAAAATGCAAAAGCAGCGTGTGGAAAACTAAGTTCACAATCACTGCTTCCATAGGAATTAAGAAGGTAAGTAGCAGCCAGGTGCTGCTAATCAAATGTACTTCTTTAACTGATCATCAGCAGGTGTGACCACATCTATAAAAGCAGAAGTTTTGGCAGTTTGCTGGTCTGGAGCATTCAGGTGTATGCCAATCTTCCCAGGAGTGCACGTCTCAGCAAATTCACCTCAAGGTCAGACCCTGCAGTGCTCAGAGAAATTGAAAAAACCAAGAGGTACATCTCAGACTCTACAGGCCTCAGTTAGCTTGCTAAATTTTATAGTCAATGACAGTACAATTAGAAAAAGACTGAACAGGTATGGCCTGTTTGGAAAGGTTGTCAGGAGAAAGCCAACTCTCTAAAATGAGTACAGCAGCACGGCTTAGGTTTTCAAAGTTGCATCTGAACAAACCACAAGACTTCGGAACAATGTCCTTTGGACAGACAAGACAAAAATGGAGGTGTTTGGACATAATGCACAGCGCCACGTTTGGCGAAAACCAAACACAGCATATCAGCACAAACACCTCATACCAACTGTCAGCACGGTGGTGAAGGGATGATGATTTGGGCTCATTTTGCAGCCACAGGACCTGAGCACCTCGCAGTCATCGAGTCGCTCATGAACTCCTCCGTATACCAAAGTATTCTAGAGTCAAATGTGAGGCCGTCTGTCCATCAACTAAAGCTTGGCCCAAATTGGGTCATACAACAGGGCAATGATCCCAAGCACAGCAGCAAATCTACAACAGAATGGCTGAAAAAGAAAAGAATCAAGGTGGTCTAGTCAAAGTCCAGACCTCAACCCGACTGAAATGCTGTGGCGGGACCTTAAGAGAGCTGTGCATAAACGAATGCCTGCAAACCTCAATGAACTGAAGCAACACTGTAAAGAAGAAAGAAGAGAGACTGATAAAGTCATAGAGAAAATGATTGCTTCAAGTTATTGCTGTTAAAGGTGGTTCTACAAACCAAATTGAATCATACACACTGCTTCTCCATTTTGGCTTAGTTTTTGCTAAATAAATAATGGCACGGTGTAATATGTAATGTGTCGCTGTTCATCTGAGATTGTGTTTAGTTAATTTAAAACCTGGTAAGAACTGAATAATTTTTATTATGTCCTGATATGTAAAACCTTAGAATTGAAAGAGGGTGTACTTTCTTTTTACCAGGACTGTACACCGATATGCGATATAAAAGCATGCACTCACACAATTTGTGTTACATTTGTAGTATAACATGATATGATACATTTCTGCACAATATCTGAATTTGCACAATATCAGAATATCAGAATTTTCCTGTAAAATGTCCACACAGTTATGTGGTGGATCTGTGCTTCCTCATGAATTGAACTTCCTCACCTGTCTGACGTGCTTCTCATGCTTTCGACCCATTCCCTGCTGAGCGTGTACAGTCTCTCTGTCTCTTGGTTGTTAAGGTTCACATAGCCACTCATCTCTCTAATGTCCAACAGTGATGGAAACAGATCACTGAGCTCCAGCAGTACCTGCTACAGACCCAGGAAATATTTAAAACAGCTTTAGTTTAAGAGCACATGTTAAAGAAGTGTACAGGGAAGCTCCTTTCAGGGAGACAACAGTGAGTCTGACCCACCTTTACAGAGTCTGTGTCAGGTATGCCGTCCTTTAGTTTACGCTGTAAGGTCTGTGTCTGCTTTTCAATGACCTTCAGCTGAGTATGAAATAGTTTATGTTGCTCTAAATCCTCCTGCACACAGACAGAAATGAAACTGAGTATATATCAGTCTGGATTTGTGACATTTAAGCATTAAGAGACCCATTAAACTCCAGGAATACTCTTCTCCGCTCAAGAGGCATTTTATAGATTCAATGCAAAGATAATAAATTGTTATTTAGTGAGAAGCTGAACCGAGTCCCTGCTGGAAAAAAAAATCTGTTATATTTCACCTAACTTCCCTCACCTGAAGACTTTTCTTTTTCCCCGACATTGCCTTGTTCAGCAATAGGATGCCACGCGATAGCAGTCTGGTTTCTGATTGCACTAAATTTGCAGCTAGTGGTTCTAGCCCTCCAATAAGAGGCTTGGATGCTGCCAACACATCTCCCATGCTGCTTTGCAGTTCTCCAGCAGCATCTTGCAACTTGTGGTGTATGAAAAAGAGAACAGGTGAAGTTAGATAGAGGAACGAAAAAACAAAGTACAAAATTCAGATGTTCAAATTCACATACGTCTGTTTACCTTTAACTGAATAAATATTTCATCTTTCAAATTGTTTTTAGCCAATTTCTCTGAGGCACCTTTTGAAAATGGAAAGATCATAACATCATAGCTGCTTTTTAGTAGCTTGGAAAATGGAATTCTTGTTTTACAGAAATGCTTCTGACTCAAGTGGTCCAACATGATACACTTTTCTGTGTATTTTGAAGATGGTAGAAAAAAATTTACAAAGCGCAAAAGCTTTTCATTAAAAATATATAAATAAATAAATAAACAAATACGAGTGTTCAAAAACAACATGTAATACAGCATCTGGACTATGCATAAGAGGAGAGGACATCAGGTGTATAAAAACAGAGCAGGCCATCTCTGATATTTCTGCCTGTAAATGCATGCTGCGTGTTCAGTTCCAAGAATAGGGGATCAGTCATTGAGGAAAAACATTTAATTAAATTGTGAATGTAATGCATGGACTCTCTGAACCAGCGCGAGGTACAGGATGAGTCAAGGAGGGAATTTGATGATTAAAAAAATACAGAATACTGCAGCTATGAAAAAATAAGATCCACAAAATCCTAATAAGCTTGTTTGTCTGCTCAAGATGAGCTTTAATAATCCCAGAAATAGTTCCAATTCAACCACTTAAAATGCATTCATACTTTGAGATATTTGATCTATTCAGTCTTAAGCTGCTGTCGAACCATATGAAAACAAATTCAACACCTGAAATGTCCAAACTGGGCAAACAGCTCTATACAAATCACATGGTGTATAACACGGCGGGTTTACTACTATTAACTAGTGCTTCACACAAACAAACTGTAGCATTACATAAGAGTATGAGGCAGCTGATTTCTGCTAACAACGAGCTGTACTGTATATTCAAACTCTGCTAACAGCCCCAAACTTACCTTGACTGAACAAACTATAGCTCGAGGGTCCTGTCCCGGTGAAAGTGAAGACCTTGATAGCTCCTCCCACTCATGCCGCAGGTGTTTCAGCTGAGCAGAGCAGCTATCAGAGAGGGGAGCATACTCCTGCCAGAGAGACAGTGTCTCTCCAGTCTTTATGCTTTCATCCTTTATCTCCTGCACCATATTCTTCCACCTGACAAGGCCAAAGTGTATTCAAAGTGATTATTTTGCAGCTTATATAGTGGTAATGTGTACAAAGTAAAGCCACAGTTGTCTGATTTAGCTGACAATGTGTGCAATATTTTGGAAAAAATTGAACCTTACACTTTAATTACACGCAGCCCAGTGTGCCAGCACATCTATCATCCTGCTATTATCTTTTTATCATCCTCATTAACCTGCTTTCTCCTCTTTGATTGAATCCTAGTGCTGATTGGCTGAAGAAGGCTCCAAGGGAGCATGGAGACTGGTGTGTCAGTCTCTCTCTCTCACCTCCATCAGTACCGACATTATTCCTCTGTTGCTTTTGCAGCTTTGTTTATTACTTATCAGTTGAGTTGGGAGTTACCGGCAGTCCTGCTTTTGGTTTTGGTTCTATTAGTTTAGTTTTGCTTATATAGGTTTAGGGAAGAAGCCTGAAGCCAACGGCCCATTGTGTGGTTGGTTCATGGTCCTCTTTTGTTTGTTTTTGTTGAGGCTCCCATCTCCCTTCTTTGTGTTAGGAGTACTTATACTTCCTCTATTAAAAGTTTGTTAAACTGCAGCAGCATTGTGGCATCACATATGTTAGGTTCCTTTGAGCCATGGGCTTAGGGACCATAACATATTTAGGGGCTCATCCGGGATATGGACCAGGACCTCTCTACTAATTCCCACTGGTCTCTGTTCTCTGACATGCCATCCCGAACTTATATTGCAACCCAATATTTATGGGCTATTTATGGCTAATTTATGGGTCAGATTCAGGCTTCTTCTCTAAACTAATATTAGCAATACTAAGCTAATAGAACAAAAACCGAAAACAGGACTGCCGGTAACTCAGTGATTTATAAAAAAAAATCTGCAAAAGCAACAAAGGAATAATGCTGGTGCTGATGGAGGTGATGGACAGAGAGAGAGAGGGAGACCCACAGGCCAACCTCCATGCTCCGCCCTCTCTCCTTTTATACGCGTGCAGGTGAGCCTTGTGCAGCCAATCAGCACTAGGAATAAATCACAGAGGAGAGAGCAGATTAATAAGGATGATAGAAGGACAATAGCAGGATGATAGATGTGCCAGCGCACTGGGGTGCACTTAACAAAAAGTAGAAGCTACACTGCATTTATAATCAGTGTCTCCGAGTTTCATACCTTTATCTAAATAACTACATTTTGGCGTCCATTCAAACATGGCTATGTGCGCTGTAATTTCAGGCCACTGACCGTTTTCGTTCTTCTTCCACTTCATCACGTAGTGCCTGTGCTGCTCCGTGATGGAGAGTCCTTATAAGACCCTGACAGGATTTGTCCAAAGCCACCAAAAGTGCTTCTCCTTTTCCAGCCTCCTCCTGGAGTTGCTGTGTGAAGAAAAGCACATTTCTTTTATATTCTTTCTTACCCAAAACTAATCACAGGGACTGGAAAGTACTGACTGCTTGACATCTGTGAGTGCCTACATCTTTTCTAAATCTGTCACAACTAGTCTGAGGGGCTTTTAACTCCATACAGTTACAGCTGGTTGTTCTGGAGTAACAAAAAAGGTTTCTTTTTCTATTTTTTCTAAACTGTGGCTTTAATGCTGGCAGATATTTCAGGCTCTTTGGAGTTGACACAGCAAACAAGTTGTATTAATATGATAGATATCATAATAAAATACATTTGCTTAGTTTTTCTTGTAGCTTTAAAGCCTTTATATGCACGCAGCTGGATATAAAGGTCACTGATACTGCTTACCTGGAGGAAGTCTGAGTATCCTTCTGCCTGCTTTAGTGAAAAGAGAGGAGCTTGTTGATGCAGAAAGGCACAGCGCACCCTGGTGGTGTGCAGAGTAACATCCCTCAGATCTCTGTGGAAGCAACTCCACTTTTCCAAAACCTGTTGAAGAGCCGGTCTAAGAGCTTCCATCTGTAGAAGAAAAACATTTGTAATTCTCATTTAGAGATTTCTGAAGAAACAAGTTTTTTTCTTTTAGCACCTTTTGAACAACTCTGCTGCTAACTTTGTCTGTTTGCCATATGGTGCTAATCAGTGTGCAGTTTTTTTTTTTCTTGGGCTGAAAACAGCTGTTTTCTACATCTGGAGAAGAATTAACCAAATTAGGAGTGTTGAGGGACACAAATGCAATAAATAAAACAATAAACTTAAAACTGCAGAACTGAGTGATGCGTCACTGTGAGTTTATCACGATATGTGTTACTCAAACATGAAGCAATAACTTTAAGTGATGTTGTTTAAGGTGTTTCGGGCCACAATATTTGTCATCATTTGCTCAGAGCAGAATTTACAGCTTATAATACTTAAATTTCCTTTAACCTGGCCCTGAACTATGAGTCTGATTTTAGCAACAGATTTACTTTTACCTGTTGAGTAAGATCCCAGCAAGCATCACTAACGCTCTTTGCCTCAGTAGAAAAGGCCACATCACATGGATGCTCCTCTTCCCTTTTATCATGCACTCGTGTGGTTTTTAACTCCTGCAGAGCTGCAGCCACCTCTTTCACTCTACCCTGAACAGCCTGGGGGAAAAAAAAAACAACAGCCTCAGATCAGAGGAGAGGAGAAGATACTCTGCAAAAAGCCCTCATCTCTTTGCTTCACGTTACTGTACCTCCCACTCCAGCAGAGCCTTGTGAGCCAGAGTTTGGCTGATGGGCTGTTTCCACTGATTCAGCTGCTTTCTCTGCTGCTCTATCCAGCCGTGAAGACGCTGCAAACGCCTCTCCCTTTCCTCACAAGTGCGATGTATCTGTCCAGCGCCACAAATCTAAGGAGGGAAAGTCAAGCAGTGGTTGAATCACGGGATGCATAAAAGTCATGAAAAGTTATATTTTTTATAGCCTATTTGGTGTTAAAATTGTTGTTCAATCTTGTTGCTGTAAAGCAAAATATGTTTATGGCCTCTTTGGCTGATGCAACATACTACAAACAGTCTTCATTTTTCACACATATTTTGTAGATATTAGCCTTTTAAAAATGCCCAGCTTCAAAAATCAGTTTCATGGCTCAGCCTAGCTTTCATAAATATATTATATATGGATAAAGACAGAGGTTACAGTTGCATCAGATTAGCGGTAATCTGCCTGCTTTATTAGTTGCTGAGCTAGAGACCTGGTTCTCCAGCTCCCTCTGGAAGTGCAGCCACTGCAGCCTGAAGGCGCCGAGTTTCTCTGCGAACATTGTACGTTCAGAGCAGAGTGCCTGGACGTCTGCCATCTGAGCCCCAGGCTGACACAGGAAATCAAGGAGGAGTTGCCCACTGGCCACAGCTGCCTTGAATGCCTGAGAAACAACATTAAATATGAAGAGCTCAATACAAACATAAGCACAAAGTATGCAAGATTTCTCCCCTGTTTGCATACAGCAGAGAACCTGATTTGATGGAGGTGCCTCTGTTCTGCCACTTTGTTTTGACTTACATTTTTCATACCTTTCAGATTGTCTGAGTGAAGCTATCTTTTAAGAATTAAATCAGTACTGTTTGGTGGTGTAAATCATAGTGCTTTTACTGCAGGATGTGATTCATTTACGGGACTGACATAACAGCGGAAAAAATAAAAGCCACAGTGAGGAGGGAACAGCGAAACACATACTTTCAGTGATAAAGAAATGTATAAATGTCAAACAAAATGGTGGATGGGTAATCTCAATTCAAAGTAAAAGCTGACACTGAAGTAACCTTTCAATTGCAACCACTTGAAATAGATGCACAGGAGAGAGTGAAAGCAGAGGAGGTTTAACTACCTGGAAATGCTGCAGGATTTTAGTGATCTGAGCTGCATTGCTGGCCTTGAGGACTTTTTCTTCCTCCTGGTTCAGACAGCTCTTCATTTGTTTCAGCCAGTCCTCCAGGTCAGAGAGCAGCTCCACTGATGGCTGTGCTGCCAGCAGACACTAAAAGGCATAAGGCAATAAAGAAATCAGGGAGTTTAACTTTACATGCATACATTTCTAACTTTAGTTAGTTTCTGGAATTACTTCATATGATTAATCTAACAAGGTAATTAGATTTTTAAACATCTGCTCCATTACAATCTGACCTTTGTGCATATCCACATATCCATAAATCTTTTTATCTTTTCTGTGATTGCCAAATTTTGAGACATCAGAATGATTATAATGCCAAATATCTGGTTCCATTCAATGGTGATAAATGAATCGTGAACTTCTTCTAGATTCATAGTCCTCCCTATCCTCACTCGCCCCAAAATGGATTTCAACAGGGTTTAAGGTTACACTCCCCTAACCGGAGGGGAGTTCTCAATGCCTAATTATTTTTGAAAACCAACAGAACTTCAATAAATTTTGAAGCAGAGCCACTATAGAAACAACGAGCAAGAGGCTGGAGATCCATGTGATCAGGGCATTTTTCTTTTAGGATAACAATGCTATTAGTTATTCATCTCACAGTTACGGTATTTTTAAAACCTTTTGCACCTGCTGCAGCTGGCCTTGCGTCTTTGACATGTCAGAGGTCAGCTGGTTCCAGCTGTTCTCCAGTTGGGTGAGCCGAGTTCTCAGTCCAGGGCAGTCGGCCTCCCTCAGCTGGAGGAGCTGAGCGGCATTCTTGGATACAGCCGCCTTCACCACCGACATCCCTTCCACCTCCATGGAGAAATCCTGGGGACATGCTAGAGGTTAACTCATATCGGAAAACAGATCAATACTGTCCGATAGATGTGCTACAAACTGCTGAGTTAATTCTATTTAAACCAAATATCATTACTTAATGCCAGCAGCCATTAAGAAAACAAATAAAAATTATATCTGATCAAGGCTGCATGTCAAATCCTGCTGACTATGTTGTTTATTTGTTTCTATGCCTTCAGCTTATATCAACTAAACATAGTAAAGATTGTAGCGGATTCAAAACCCCTTCTTTGTTTTTTTAGGACAAAGGCTATTTGATGAGAACACAGAGAAGCCTTACCAGCAGCTTGATCAGATTGCTTTGAACACACTCCTGATTCAGGTCAGAGGTATCTGCTAGATCTGACAGAGTCTTCAGGTGTTTGTTGGCACCAACCAGCCATTCACTGACCGAGTCAAAGTTGGTCTGGAATCTGTTGGGAGGATGAGAACAGCAGATAGCTCAACCAGTGGGGCAGAACAGGACTGCACCTTCATACACAGTGACGTAAGGACTTGGGCTTGGGTCCAGTAGTGATAAATAGGGCTGTAGATGAGTGGGGCTTTTTGTGTTCAGATGTTATGATTGTAGACTACATTCACTACATTGGAGTTTTTGAAAAACAGTTTATTGAATTGATGCTGGAGGGAATCTGTGTAGGAATCCTTCCCTCATGTCTGGTTTTCATTTGGCACATTTTGTGTGGTCTGTGCGTCACTTTTTATTCACTAGATCCCAGGCAACAGACCATAAGTCATTCAAATATTAATCTTTTTAGATTTTCAAACACTGGATGGATTTCAGGTTGCTCCTATATAGTAGGCTACAAAACTATTTGTTTATATATTCCAGATAATTCTTCTGGATTGCAAGAGTTGTTAATCTCATTAAAAATGTCCAAGGTAACCTCCATAATTCTACTGAAGGTAAAGAAGAGACTAGACAAACAATCAAATGATGGAACAATGAATCCTTTTGGAAAAAAAAAAGAAAAAAACACACACACAGACAACCTGTAATTGAAAAAAAAACTTTACACAAGGCCATCAGATAAGACTAAACCTATAGGAATATGGCTGTAACGTACATTATCTTACACACAAATCAACTAAAGGCAGTTGGTCGTGAGACACATGCTAACATAGTAAGACTAAAAAGTTCTTTTTAACAACCTTTTTAAAAAGTAAAGAACTTTTGCCACATGTTTTAACACTGAACAAAAATCACTAACTTTGTTTCAGACAATAACATTTTTATCCTGCTCAGGCCATAATTTAAACTCCCCGGTGTTTAGCAGGTAAATAATAAAGATCACAATGAGCCTGGATCACCTGACTCGGCTGTCCTGGATGTCTCTGCAGCGTTGAATCTCTTGCTCCGTGCGCCTGTAGGCACTCCCCCATCGCAGCTCCAGAGCGCCGCCTGCTTGATGGGCTGAGGTAGCAAACAGGGGCTCAGCCTGCAGCACCTTCCCCTGATCCAGAATCACTCCTAAAGCAGCTTTGCTGTCATCCAGCTGGACCAGCGCTTGCTGAGTGACAAGGAGACTCATCAGTACTTATGCTCAGAATGTCTGAAAAAGCAGTCTAAACACTCAAAGAGACAGTTTGGCAGTCTGACATATGTAAGAATGGCACATGAGAGCGGCAGAGGACAGAAAAGCAAAAAGTGAATAGCAGATGCAGAGAAAAGCAAAAGGGGGAAAATAAAGAACTTAATATAGGGAAAAAAAAGATTATTCCTGATTTCCAGTGTCACTGAAGCATGCCACTAATACCACCTCAGCCTTTCCTATGGTAGCAGCTTTCTTCATCTCACAGTGCCAGAGTTAACTTCTATTTTCCCCATTTTTCCACCAATATTTTACTCCCTGTCTTTCCTTTATCCCAAACTGACAGGAGCATCTTGGCTCCTCACTCTGTCTCGTGCACACACATTCATTATGATGTGACTGCTTGTGTCAAAGACAAGAGCTCTCAAAAATCACAATGAAGCTCCTGATTCTGTTTACATTGTAGATTATTTGGGGATGTTTTTTTCACAGTGATTCTGAGTCATGACATACAGAGGCAGCTGACGCTGAGGCAACTGAGGCTGAGGCAGCGTTCAAGTTTCATACTTGGACCCAAGTCCAACTCAACTGCGCCAGAGCCAACCTCTTTAAGCAGGCCAGGGCACAAGATACTCGACTTTACACAACGATCACTTTAGTCATTAGTCTTTGGTGGTACACGTGGCACACGCTGAGATACAAAAGCCTCAATAGTTCAATAAAAAGCATGTCAACTTTTAGTTTTAATTAAGTCTGACTGGAAAAAAGTATTTTTTTGCTGCCTCTCCTAACCATGAAACTCAACAGCTCAACATCATGTTCAATTAAGCATCTTTGTAGTTTATTGAAAGGCTTTCTGGGAAATACAGGAAATTAGGGGCTAGGAGTCTTATTAGAGGAGGCACTTTCTTCTCTTTTTATAAAGATGGGGGGAAAACGACTATAAAAGGTAAACATTTTACGTTAATATGAAGTGATTCTTGTATGAATAATAATAATAAACCTGTCAAACTAAAATTACTACAAAACAAGCTCCTACTGGCAAACCTGAGAGGACACATTTACTCGTTTAAATGATTTTTAAGAGATTAAGCTAAGGAGAAAAAATGAGTAACAAAACAACTCTGACTTAGAGAAGTGAGAACAAATTATGTAAAGTGCGTCAGAATGTACCTGGCAGGCATCTAGTCTGTGCTGCACAAACTCCTCCTCATCGTCGTCTCCCTCTGGTTCCCAAGTGCTGATGAAGGCTTCAGACTCATCCAACACTCTCCCCAGTCGACCACAATTATCCTCCCAACGGGTCCACTCCTAGAGCACAGCCACATATAAACCCATATGCCTACTTTGAGATTCATTCTGTGAATCTGTGCTTTTTCAGGGATAATAAAAAGGTGCATATTTGTGTATGTATGAATTCATATGGCCTTCAGCAAATATGAGATACAAACCTGGAGCCTCCTTTGAGAAGCCACTTCCTGTTCCAGAGCCTGTTGCTGCAGTGATTTGGCCCAGACTTCCAGTTGTACCCGTTCATCCTCTTGACACTTGAGTGCTTCTGGCTCATGTTGGAATAGATACTGAACAAAAGCCATCTGGGACCTGAGGACCTGCAGGAGCTTCTATATCACCAAGAGATAAGCAAAGCTTATAAATTAAACAAATGTGGTAACAAACTGGATGTGACTGAGGACTAAATATCTGGGTATCAAATGATTAATTAGTTGAGGTGGTGCTTGCATCGTACGTCTCTTTACGTATCAGGAGTTTTCTTCAAACTCTTGAAGTACTGCACCAAACTTAAATCTGGGCTTTATCTGTGCATTGAAGAACTTGCTGAAAGTGAGTTACCTTGTGTCTGCAGAGAACAGCTTGAAGTTTACTGCGGCTGTGAACCTGGCTCATCTTTCTTTCTCTTATGCATTCTTCACCCAATTCCAGGAGCCGAGTTATCCCCCGAAGCAAGGACCTAGAACTGTGTTGTAGCTTGGCCTTTTCCCCTGGACTTTCTCTCAGATGTCTGCTCAGCACACACTGCAGAGATGTACACGAGCAGCAGAGTTGAAGGAGAATACCATTAACTTTTGAAACACTGATCCTGCATCAGTAGCAACTACAATGGTAGTGAAATGTAATCTATTAACTATGGCACCAATGCCAGAATAGGTTGAGCAAATTCATCACTCGGCTTGTGTCTCATATCATAGTACTGGCCTATAATGGATGCTTTGCTTTTATATTAACAGCATTCCAATTTAGACTTTTGTACTGGTACAATGACATGAATGGAAAGAGTCTTAAACATATACACATATAGAAGCTGCACAGCAGTGGTTACCTCCAAACTAGGAGCATCCTTTAGATTTGGAAAGATTTGACACTGTCCAAGTTCAAACTCATCCAGAAGACACAGCTGATGGGAGGGGAGCTCCTAGGTGAGGAACAAGTAGTATGTCAGCTTATACAAGTGGTGAAAGAAGTACTGAGCTCCTTTACTAACTCAAAACTACTGCATCACACATAAAATACTTTAAATTATACTTAAGCAAAAGAAGTATCATGAAAATGCTCTTGTGTCAGATGTAACTGTTGTGCAGCAGAACTGTTCCTGTCACTTTAATACAATTAATTTGTCAGTACTGGCTTACTTTTATTGACATGTAAGCAGCAGTTTTAACCTTGGAGCTTGTTGACGGGGTGCTAACGTTACTGTTCTCTAAAAATAATTTATATTTTGTCTGTAAACTTTAAACCTGTATAGTAACTAGAACTATCATAAATAAAGGAAGTGGATAATATCTAGTACAATTTTTACAATGTAGTGAGTTACAAGAATAAAGTACCACACAAAATGGAAACTAACTCGTATAGTGATTATAGTACTTACAATACCAGTAATTGTACTGACATCTAAAATTACTTGAAGTGATTCAGAACATTCAGTTACAGTACTGAGCTTTATATATCACATCAAAGCCTTACAATTTTAGTGACACGTGGTTTCTGCACATCAGCAGACATGTAAAGCTTTACTATATCACAGAGCCACTTGTTTCTGAGTGGCACTGCAGAATTTAGATGGTTTCACTGCAAGTGAAACTTGCAGATTTGATCTAGTCCTGGGAAAGGATGGGTAAGGCTGAGCACTGAGCTGCAGTTTATTTCAAACCTGACATGGGTCCTTGAGGCCTAGATCTTCAATAAGCTGATTGTGGGAGGAGGTCAAGACCAGCCGGGCTGTATGAAGACAATCCTGAAGGCAGGTCAAACAGCTGTGAGCATCTGGGTCTTCCTTTGAAAGTGCAGGCCTGGTCTCTGCCTGCACTTTGCTCATCAGCTCAGACAGGGTCCCCAGCTCAGCTGATACACACTGCATACAAGTGTACACAAACACAAACACGGACAAAAGGAATGGAAAAAATTCAGCTCTTGTCATTCTGCCTGTTTTTTTTAAAATACATTAAGTTTTAGAGAATACAGAGCCAGCAAATGATATGATAAAAATGGAAATGTATATGTATTTATGAGCAGTCACCTCGTGCTGTAGCAGCCTTAGCTGACGTTCACCATCATCACCGGTGCTGCCATGAGTCAACAAAAGGTCAGTCAAAGAGTCCAGGCAGAGAAGGATCCTCCTTACAGCCTCATAAAACTCCTCCTTCAGACTGGGACGAGAACCACCTGTACAAGCCACCTGGGAAATGTACAACATGATCATCACTCAGTTTTTTTCCAGGTCTGATTCTAGAAACATGGATCCTGCTTCATTTAAATTGGTGATAATGTTCACTGCATAAGATGCCATTCCTGTATTACACCCTATTGATACTAATGTATATAGAGAGCTATTATTCTACTCAGTAATCCATCCATCCATTTTCTTCCGCTTATCCTATTCAGGGTCGCAGGTAGAGGGTGGAGCCTATCACAGCTGTCATAGGGCGAGAGGCGGGGTACACCCTGGACAGGTCGCAAGTCTGTCATAGGGCCAAGACAGAGAGACAGACAACCATTGACGCTCACATTCACACCTACGGCCAATTCAGGATCACCAGTTAACCTAATCCCACTAACTGCATGTCTTTGGACTGTGGGAGGAAGCTGGAGTACCCGGAGAGAACCCACGCAGACACGGGGAGAACATGCAAACTGGCCAGGGCCACACAGTGGATTCAAACTCAGGACCTTCTTGATGTGAGGCAACAGTGCTAACCACCACGCCACCGTGCTGCCCATTAGAATTAGAATTAGAATTATTTCTAGCACGCTGCCTGATCTTTTTGCAAAATAGCATGAAATGATGTGAAAAACGTTGTATTTTTAAAAGAAATCCATCAATGTACCTTCACATGTTCAAACTATTTTTTCTAAATAAACCTCTCTTTATCTTAAGTCTCAGAGATCCATGTTAGTATATAATTTATACAATACTGCACTATTTAAAGTGGTCAGTAATCCATGGGTCTAGATCATGATGCTTTCAGCAGAAACACACTCTTTCTATTACACATACTATTTGTCTTAGCATGGTGATGGATTCTTGTGTCCGCTGAAGAACTGCAGACGCAGATCCAGTTGATATCAACTCCTCATCTGGAACCTAAACACAAACAGAAAATTGCACTTAAGGTTTCATAGCGGTTCACAGCAGGAAAAAAAGAACAGATGCGAGGGTGTAAATGGGCAGGGACAGAAGGGGTTAAATCTGATGCTTCATCCTTTCATATTCATTTATATCTGATCCAGGCAAAACAAAATAAATTATTTTGGTGGTAGAGGGAACACTAATAATAATGATAATTTTTTCTTGCTATGGGTACTTTTTCATTAGGTAAACTTCATAAATGTGAAAGCAACACGAACGTCAGCACAGAGGACAGGATGAAAGGACTGAGCAAAAATGATAACCTGGTTGCCCTGGTAACAGTTGTAATGGTTATGTTTGTGTCATAGCGTCCACATCTTAGAAACAATTTTACTTCCATCATCGAGCTCCCATCTCACCCCTCATGTACATCGTGCAGTCTGACTCAACACTACAGAATCAGACACAACGTAGTTATTTTTCTGTATTTTCTTACCTTTTCCCCGTTTCCTCCATCTTCCCTGCAGATCTGGCTTTGATGCTCCTCCTTAACTTTTTTCAAAGTGGCCAGTTTTTCAGAACTCTGGGAATGAAGGTGACGCCACCTTTGGCGCTCGTGGTCAACGTCTTCATGTCCAGCCATGCTAGGGAACACAAAAAAAAAATTCTGAGCCTATGATATGCTGTGCACACAGGAGAGCCAAACCTCCTCAAATACTATGACTGGAACTTTATTCTTTTTAGTCTTTTACTTGATTGGCTCCTCTGAAAACTCCTGGGGTTGCTGGGATCCTTCCAACAAAGAACTCGTGCTAACTCCACTTTGCTCTTTGAGTCTATCAAAAACATCCTGTGCAAACAAACCAAAAAAGTAATTAATCAGTTAATTTAAACACTAAATATGCAATCTTGGCCATTTATTTTACACTTAAACATCACTGAATGTTATTTAATGCTCTACCTTTTCAAAAAGGAAAACAATTTACATGAGGTTGAATAACTTTGATTAACATCTGTTTTTATTTTCACTTACCAGATCTGGATTGGGAGCTGTGGACAGCTTCGGGTCCTCATCTTCCTCCTCTATAAGCTCATCTGATTCTCTTTTGGCAGTAAATGGAGTTATAGGTCTTGAAGGAATCAGCCTTGTGTCTTCCACTGCAGCTGCTGGCTGAGGGGTCTTTGTACGAGGGTCAGCGTCAAAGGTTTCATGTTTTGGTGAATCATGCTGGTCCACAGCAGTGGCTTTAAACTGGCCTTCTGCTGCAGGGACGGCTGCAGTGTTTAGTGACGGAGCAAAGTCAGCTTTAGAGTCAGATGTTATTATTCCAGTTTCAACATGTTTAGAACCAATGTTGGTATCAAACTCTGGCTTTTCTGCACCTTCAGAAGAATACCGATGAACCAAACCCTCCAGGTCCTGAAAGACAAATGAAAGATTTTACTGGAAATAACCACACCTTATACTACTCCTTAAATTATTCTTATTCAAAATTGCATTTTTCCCTTTAACTAAGCAATAAACAGACTTATCAAATATATATAAAAAAAAAAAGCATATTATTGAATGAAAAAAAAAGACTTAAATGCTCTTAATCAAAAACATATCCAAATTAAACATTGTTTACCTTAATATCTGACTGCGGCTTAAGTTCTGCCATGCCCTCCCTTTGCACATCTGAAAGATTGAGTGTCTCCTCCGGGTCCTAACACATTGGTTGTATAAATATACAAATGCAAACCAAATCCTTGCACAAACACATGTACATTACACATGCGATTCTCCTTCTGGGTGTGTGCATGAAAGGAAAGGTTTCTGAGGAGCAGCTGCTTCTGACAGCGACAGAGTGGGGTTATCAGGAAACACAATGACCTGCCTCACACAGCTTATTAAGAGCATGCAAAAAATCTGCTAATTTCTTACATAGCACAGGAAAAAAGAAGAAGTATTAAAGTTAAAAATTATCAAGTGAATTAAATCAGGGGATAAATAAAGGAGGAAGAATTAGAGAAGTCCAAGAAATGCTGAATTTCATTCCAAAACACACAGAATGAGTTATGTGTATTTTTGCTAAGTCTTTAACGTTCTGTTTGTGAGGGTGTTACTTAAAATCTGCCAATGAGCTTGAATGATAATTGTTGAATGTGAAATTGTGGAATGAAACCAAAAAGACAGAGGTACCCAGAGACATGCTCTCATGAGATGCAATCATATCAGATTTACCTCTGGAATACTGTTTGTTAGTGTGTCAGAGGATGACGAGTGACAACTGTCGTCGTCCTCATCCTCCTCTTCCTCTGAATTAGACACCTCACAAGCCTCCTGCTTTTAGTGATAAGGGTGGATATATGATCAAATTTGTGATTTAAAAGAAAAATGGAAGAATAAATTGCTTTTCTATTGACTCTCTTCATTCCGCTTTATCTAAAATAAAATGTTTTCTCAATGCAGAATTCAAGTAATGTCAGTAAATATTAAAGCAAACTCTATTAGCAGTCATCATTTAATTCTTGCCGCATTCTC
This sequence comes from Paratilapia polleni, assembly GCA_015106735.1. Taxonomy (NCBI): domain Eukaryota; kingdom Metazoa; phylum Chordata; class Actinopteri; order Cichliformes; family Cichlidae; genus Paratilapia; species Paratilapia polleni. Next base: position 63,416 of record VUQI01031290.1, read on the forward strand.
GATCTATCATTTGATTTTATCTGCAACTTCACAAATATAACTGTCTAACGGTCCTTTTGGGGAAGATTATCTATCTTTAATTTATACTCAAAAAGAATATGCTTATCAATACTGTGGTACAATAGAAAAAAATCCCCCCAAAAAACAAAGATTTTAGGATTTCCTTGAGCCCGCTAAACAGCCCGCTAGGATTATCCATTATCGGTTGATATTTTTGTTGGACAGGACTTTAACGGGCCAGATAACATAATCCCAGATAACAGCTTGAAGAGAGTGAATAGAGGGATAGTGACTACAACTGAAGAATTTGCCAGCTCTACCGGCCTTCTTAGCTCAAATTTGGTAGCAAGAAGAAATCCTGTACTTGGTGATTTTTCCTCTCCCAAGAAAGTTTGATCAAAAGGTGCTGTAAACTGTAAGCATCAAATGATTAGCAGAACTGTTTAATTGGTTTAATTCAAAGACAATCACTTAGGTTAACTGTAAAAAGCAAACATCACACAAGTGTTATTTGTTTAGCTGGTTTAGTTAGTTAGCTGGTTGGCTAGTTTACCATTACCTGGACTAGGCGTCTTCGTAGAGATCTGTCCAGCTCCTGTATCTCTTCAGGAGTATGAGGGACTGTGATGACGCCAAGAACTGTACTTGTTCCTTCCTCCTCTATCTTTTTCTATGTTAGTCAAGGAGACAAGAAAAAATGTGAAAGATTGGCAGAGGTGACCGAGGCTGCTGAAAATAATCCAATCACAAGATACAGAAGAAGGGTGCTGTGTTTTGTAAAGAAACTTTGCATAAAGATTTTGGCAGACAAGAATAATTCTTGCTTCTGAACACCTTATTCTTCTACAGCAGAACAAAATCATTATTTCTGCCTGTGCAGACGTGCTATACCTCGAGCAGAAAGGCTTGTTGCTCGGTGAGACGATCCAGCTCCTCGAGTGACTGCAGGAGCAGTCTGGCTCTGGAGTAGACTTGAAGGCCTTCTTCTGCTCCTTGTGGGATGTGAAGCTCTCCTTTGCATCTCTCTATGTCCTCCAACGTCCTCCGCATTGAGCGCACATTAGCCAGAATCACCTGAAAGGTGTAAACTGTTAGTTTGGTATTTTTTTCTACATGTTTAAATCTACAGCAGAAAACGGGTATATGATTATCTTTCTACCTTGGAGCACAGAATTAGGTTTAAGCATTCATCTATGCCACATAAATAAGTTCTTTTTTCTTTGTTTTTAAAACCATTTTTAGCATCAAGTGTTGTATAATTTTACTTTTTGCATATTTTTAAGTGCCTTGTTACATTCAGGAGAAAGGCATTGCATTTTATACATTTCCAAAGTTCTTATTGGGAAATCTCCTGGTATCTTACATGTTTTTATAACTGCTGATAATGTCTCACTGCACACGGCCTATTTGATCCTGAAAAATCATCATGGTAATGCCAAGATTGGACCAAGTGCTTTTATTTACTGTGCCCCACACAAAGAAATTTGTAGAAGATGGTTAAATCAAACAAACATCCCTTTAAATGAATTTAATTAGTTGTGGGGAACATCAAGCAGTGTAAATGCAAGTGTTTTAATTACACTGATGCTATTGATGTTGTTTATTTTATTTGCTTACTCTCAATTGTATTCCCTGTTTAAATAAGCATAATAACAGTAATACTACTACTGTAGCTATCCAAAATCAAAATAAAAAAAAATCTAGTAATAACTGCGTTGCTGTACCTGTCTGTTGTGAAGATGCTCCGTCAGAGCTATGTTGGAGTCGTCCATGGAGGATAAAATCGTTCTGATTTTCGACACATTTTTCTCCACAGTCTTCAGCTCAGCTTCCATCGCCTCCACCATCTGAGATGGAAATCAACAGCAATTTTGTCGGGGACTTGGCATTTAGCTTTGAACGAAAAGTGTTTTATATGTTCATTCTTATTCATTTCACATTAACACTTAACATTATCTGAATGGGTTCTTCTTTAATTTTGCCGTTGACTACAGCACACTTCAGCAACACACTTCCAGTTTCCATTCTGGCTGTGGGTTGTCTCTTAAGCATTACCTCTTCCTGTCAATGTTTGTGACACTTTCAACTCTCCGTACTGTAAATGCCTGTAATCCCAAAATTTGGCTATAAAGAAAATAAATCCAGTCATAGACATTCAGCTCAATCTGCCCCAAATCGGGTTTTTTGAGATCACTAACGCCCCAGAAGCCTGAAGTGCGGATTTTCTGTTAACATTCTTACTGCAACAGCCTGCAGGAGCTGATCCAGCGGCTCGAGGATGCTGCCTTGCATTTTGAGGACTTGCTGGTCGTTCTGCTCCAGCCTCTCCTCCTGAGTACTGATGTCACACACAGCAGAGATTTCAGTCAGCACCAACCTGAAGGCCTGCAGGTTGTGCCTGATCATCTCAGAGTCATCCAGGACCAACTGGAGATCAGAAATTTAAATCACATTCAAATTTGACAACAAACAAAATGAGCCATTATGCCTATTTTCAGATCCAAATGTTTATTCTTGGACTTTACTAGAGTAGCTTTGCATGATTCACAGTTCAAAATTATCCTTAATCCTTATTATAATCCTTATTTATCTTATACTTGGCCTGATAAAGCTTCTTAGTTTATCAGTGTCAATGTCAAGCTGTTTCCACCATCTTTGACATAGTAAAAGATATGGAGATTACATAAAACACATAAAAACATATGAAACTAGTTAACATGGTTCAAGCATCATCCTTGGTGTCACTGACCTGCAGGGACTTTGCATGATTCTGGAGGCTTTTGGCTGTTGTGAATGAGCAGGGAGCACCGAGCCATGACTGGGCCTCATCTAACCAGCGGGTGGCGCTGTACAGAATATCTTCCAACTCCTGAAGACACTTTGGGATCTAACATAAAAGAAGGAATACAGAAAATGTAAAGGGAAGAATGAAGTCAAACACAATGATAAGCTGTAAAAATAAACTGCAGACCTATGAAGCCTACAGTTAATTTTTATAGTGTTAATATATTTATATTATATTATATTATTATAATATTAGTGGCACTGATAGACCTTGCTGAGGAAGGTGGTGCGTTGCTCAACCATCTGTGCTGCATCTTGGTAGAGCTGCTGCGGTTGTGTGAGCTGGTCGATGAGAAGTTGGGCTTGGTCTGGCTGCTCCTCTGCAAGATCATGCACCTCGCTCTCCAGGAGCATCAAGCTGCTGTGCCAGGCATCCATCTCATCCCACACATGCTGAAGAACAAGACAGTAATGTAGACTGTCATTAGTTCACAGGAAATTGTAGCTGTTTCAGTTGGTTTGAATCTGAATACACTGAACTATGTACAGCTAGTGGAAGCTACTCAAAGTGCCTGGAAGTTGTGCAGAAAATCAGACTTTATCTCAGGCAGTTGTGCAACTTTTCAAATCAGATCTTAAATCAGAAGTTAAATAGTTATTCAAAATATGTAAACGACAACAATAAGAAAGCGTGAGATTAAGTGAAGAATGACTTAAAAGATGAACTAGAAGGGAACTTGGAGAGCTGTGAAAACAGAGTCCTATTTCATAGAAAAAGAAAGTGATCTGGATCCACTCCAAAATTATTTGTTCTTTCTTTGCCTGTGCTCCACCTCTGCACTAAGTTTGAATAAATTCAGCTCGGAAGCTTTTGTATAACCCAGCTGACAGATGGACACACTAACAGTCAGCACTGAAAACAGAGTAAGTTTAAAAACTAATTTACAAGACATAATTAACCAGCAGGTTTATTTCATTTTCACACACAGACACACAAACAAACAGAAGGCAAGGAATACACACACCTTCAGGAGACTTTGAGCATCACTGACTGTTGGACTTCTCTGCTCCAGTAATGCTTTCACCTTCTCCATGCCAGAACCCAGCTCCAACACTCTGTTAGCCAGTTTCTTAACTAGGCTGTCCTCTATGAGCTGTGTAACACACACAAACACATGTGCAACAGCAGGTTTTAGTTTGAAATAATTTATCTGCCAGCAAGGATGGACTTATCTCTGTTTCTTGTCACCTTCTCCTCTGCTCTCTGCAGAGACACCTGAAGATCCTGCATTTGCTTGCCTATATCAGGAGGAATCTCTGTATAACGGCTCTGCACACTGACCATGATGCACTTAAGCTTGGTCTTCTGGGAGGACAACTCCTTTCTGAGCCCCTGCCAGTGTTTAAATTCAAGAGGAAAATGGGAAAGAGAAGAAATACAGGAATCAGACAGACTGGGACTCTGGGTCAGAAGTTTAACATTATACTCCTTTACAAAATACATAAAAAACATATTTTTGAGTAAAAGATTGGAGGTAAGCAAACAGACTCTACACTCTCTTTAAAAAAGGCCGTAAACCATTTAGTGCACATCTGATTTTTTACAAATGAGACTTACTTTTTTTTTTTTACTGTGAGGAACTTCAAAGCAAACCCTCACAAGAAAGTAAACTTATTTTAAGCACACCATAAAATTCTTCATCATTGATGAATAACTACAATAATCAAGTAGGACAGATGAAACACACACGTATAACAAGCCATATTTTTGTTGTTACTTAATATCACTTTCTAGAAAATCTCAAATTCCAAGTTTTTAAGCTTATGAGACATGAAAAAATGAGCCCAACCTGTCTTTCGCTTGGATTTGGACATGCTTCCAGTGCTGGAAGAATGACAGACACATGTTTCTCAATCTTTCCTATCTTTTCTTGGACTTGCTGTCTCTCTTTCTCCTCAGCCTGGGCTGCAGCTACAACCAGCAGGTTTTGCTCTTTTAAGCTGTGGGCAAGAGTATCTTCTCAGCATACATGACATAAATGAATAATCACTTTCTAAAAGTATATTAAAGAAATCCCACCTCCTGACATTATCTTGGATCTTCACCAGCGTTTTACCAATAGGCCCAGGGCTGATGGAATCATGGGAACTTGATAAGCCCAGGGCGTGCTCCAGTCGATGCTCCAGGGATGCTAAGGCCTGCTGCTCCTGCTCCAAACCTGTCTGATGCATCTCAGCCAGGGTGAGAAGCTCCTGTGGTTCTTCCTGAGTGAAGTTCACAGTAGTGGAGTCTCGAACTTCTGCCTGAAGGCTGGCCAAAAAGCTGCAGCATTGGTCCATCTAAGGAAAATTGAATTGAAGCATGAATATCTATAGATCACTTTTCTCCATCTATGTAATCTCAGAAAACAGTAAAAGCCATTTGACATACTAACTTCTGGTTATTTCTCTAAACTCATTTGGAAGCAAAAAACAAAGGTTTCAAAAGGAAAAAACAAAATACTATTTAAAGTTTAATTTACCATTTATTTGTTTCTTTTTTCATTTATATATACATGAAAAGTTTTGTGAACATTAAAACTCACACTTGTAGTAATGTCCTTCCATTCCTCTCCTCTCTGCTCTGTGTGCACCATCAGGAGGCCAACACCACGACGTAATGATACCCAGCGCCTCCAGAGGGCACCAAGCTCGCCATCCTTTCCAACCCCACAACCCTGCATTGGACAACCAGATCTCAAGTCTTCTATCTTCCCAGCGAGGCTGCGAAGCTCTTCCATCAGAAGCTTAACAAAGGGATGAAATAAAGTTAAAATTGAAAATGTCATGAAAATCAAACAGTTACTGAAATATTTTAAACTGAACAAAGTCAGATCAGCACTGTCATCCCGATAGGCATTTTCGTGAGCGTGACCAAACACTTAATAATTATAAACAGTCCAGACTGACAAAATCCCAGGTTCAAACAGATCCAATATGTAGATATACTAATAATCATAATCATATTGCTGTATCTAACCTACCTGAGCTCTTCTTTGTTGGGCAACACATTTCTCAAATGACGTCACATGTTCTGCAGCACATTCTGAAACCCTGTCTTCAAACTGTGAAAGATGCTGACGAACGTCTTTGTGGCACTTTTTGTGGCTTTCTTGTCTCATTTCACACCTATATGAACAATAAATGTGAACAAAAACAACAAAAACATACAAGATCCAAAGGTATACAGATGTGCCTTTAGGAATCAAAAGTAGCTCAGTACCTCTGTAAGGACTCGAGCCTGAGCTGTGCCTGGGCCTCCAGTACGGCTCTTCCAACCAGTAACTGGCTGAGGATGTTGATGTGGAGCTGCTCAGTTTTTGGGCGGGAGAAGCAGGGTTGCTGTGGCACCCGTTCAACAAGGTGGGAAATATGAGCCTGAAATCCTTCTTCAAGCCCTTCTAAAGCCTCTTGGGTCTGTTGTTGTTCCTCAGCGCAATCCAAAAACCCTCCAGGAGCTGATAAGAAGGTTGCCTCAGCGTTATGGAGGAAGCCTATTGCTCCTTGAGCAGCCCAGTGATAATCTTTCAAGGATTCTCTAGCTTGTGATAGAATGACCTGTTGAACAGATGTTACACAGTAAAGGAAAGTTCTGAAAAACTCCCAAATGTATTCAATGAAAGATATAAATATTTTAACCTTACCATCTGCGAGTGGCATTCTTGCATGACTGATTCTCTAAGGGAATACAGTTCCTTGTAGTTTCTCAGGTCAACTTTTTCTTTCTGTCCCAGACTTTCCACCACCCACATCCCAGATTCCATATTTCTCCAAATGACCCCATATCTTTGGAGTGCAATATCTATGGCCGTTTCTTCTGGATTGACTGGTTTGGCTCCTTGCAGCTCCACTCTTATGTTTTCTAATAGCTCTATAAAGGCAGGAAGCTCCGAGTTAAACTGTAGACCTAGCAGAAGGTCAGCCTCTAGGTTTTTGATATCATCTGTGACAGAATGCTCCCAGGAGACCAAAGTTTCTACAGTATGATGAATCCTCTCCCTCTCTGAATTAAGCACAGATGGGTACAACTCCTGAGCTATAACCTCCAGTTGGTCTGCTGCTTCTTGACATTGTGTCTTGACTAAAGGAAGTTCAACCAGGACTGTTTGGCATAGTCTAAACCTCTCACCCACACTGATTGCTTTGTTTTTGGCATGCTGGATTTGCCCTTTGACGATGTCTCTTGATTCCTCCATTTGTGTCCTGAGGTGCAGATATTTTTCTTGTTCGAAAGCATTTATACTCAGAGCTTTGCACTTGTCTTGCAGTTCCCTGATAGAGCACAGGAGGGAGCTTCGCTTGGCCTCCAGGCAATGCTGAAGCTCCTGGACTTGACACTGATGCTCCATTAGCATGTGTTTGCATTGCTCAACCATTGAAAGGGTTTCTTCCGTCAAAGGGAATTTCAGCTGCTCCAAATCAGCAGAAATTTGCTTTAAGCTAGCCCGAATGGTAGATAACTCCTCATCTGAGGAGGTGCGCTCATGAATCAGCTGATCTAATTCCCAGCTGGTGGCTTTCTCATGAGCTAGTAGTCCATCTAATTCTGTCCAAAGGCCTGAAAGTCTGTTGACAAGATAACGGCTCTCCGCTGGACTCAACCCTATGGCTATTTTTCTGTAACTTTCTGACATCGCTTCCAACTGTTTTAGCTGGCTCTCTATCTCCACTGTGGCTAACTTGTGACTTTGCAGGTCACTCTCCAGCTTTCTGATGTCTGCTTTTGAAACATTCTCAATGTGGGTGCAGGGGTCTCTTTTAGCATGTATTTCTACTAGCCAGGCGTCCATGCTAGCAAGCTCGCATAACAGTTTCTCTCTCTCGTGAAGATCTTTTTTCATGGTGTCAAGAACAAGATCCAAGCTGTCAGCAATAGCTTCATAAAGGTCCTCTACAGTCTTCAATACTTGGTCACTTTCTTCTTTTTCAATATTAGAGGCCAAATCTTTCATCTCGCCAACTTGTACTCTCATCTTGGACTGTCTAGACAAAATATCAGTCTGAAATTTCCTCATTTCGACAATCTGAATACGAGCCTCCTCTGGGAAAACAGCTAACTTTTTCCCAATGGAGATATGATGTTCTGCCTGCTTGGCCCATACAATCAAGTCTCGTAGTTGCTTATTGATCTTAGATGAAGAACTGTCGCCACAGCTACACGTGAAAGAATCAAGTTTCTTTTTGGTGACACTGAGCAAGGACGCCAATCCCTGAAGACTACGTTCGATTTCATCCTTCTCCTTCTGACCCAGAGAAAAACTGATGAGAGCATCTGACTGGGACTGTAAGTGCAGATAAAGCTGGTTGTGCAGTTTTAGGTCTGTGGTCAGACAAACAAATTCCAAAGCACTTTTGCTGTCAAGGTTTTGACAGTCTGATTTCTGGAGAGCTTCAAGTTTGACTTTAAGCTGCTCAGCTTCTTTCAAAAGAAACGAGGACTGACAGGTGGCATTTGAGGCTTGCCGCAGAGCTCTTTTGATACTTCCTTTTAGAAGCTGCCATTCTTCCTGAACATCTCCAAGTTGGGCAAGAAGAGCACCTGAACTTTCAGCATCACTCAAGTGCACTGACAAGTGGCTACTTAAGCGGAGCAAATCTTCCATCATAGCTTTCTTTTGTTCCATGGTTTGCAGCAACGCATGGAGCTTTTCAGCCTGTAAGGCACTACTTCCCAAAGAATTTCTGACAAAATCCAGAAAAACAATAATGAGCATACAATATCAGATGTAAAGTGCACAAAACCAAGCTTACTTACAAATCACAAGATTACTCACAAGCTCATTTTTTCCTTCTCAGCAGCTAAAACCTCCAGGAAAGCTCTGGTGATCTTCATCTGTCTGTGGTACTGTTTGACCTGATCCAGTTGCTCTGCTTTGACCTGTACTGTGGCAGAGGCGTCTAGCAGTGATGCGCTCCATTGGCCTTCAGCACTTTTTAAGGCACTTGGTTCACGAACTCCAGCAGTGTTCGAGTTTTTCAAAGTAGCAACTTGTTCCTGCACAGTGCAGCGGCACTCCTACAGCACACAGATTAGACATCTGAGCATTTTTGTAATTTTATCAAATGTGCATTTTCTTTCAATAAAAAAGTAAACACATCTACATACCTCTGCCTCCTCCAGTTGTTTGGCCATAGCCGTGACACTGAGTTGTGCTGGTTGATATCGACATGCCAGAATTTTCTGAACAGTTCGTACCAATTGAATCTCTGGTTCACCAGGAGAGGACTTCAGGTACCAATTTAAATCAATATGTGGTGTTCTCTAAAAAAAAAAGAACAATAAAAAAGTGAAAAGAAACAAAATATTGAGGTAAAATATTTATTATTGCAGCATTAAGTCCTAAACCACTGATTGCGAGAATGAAAATAATGCAAATTAAAAAGCAATAATAAAAATTAAATTTATTGTTAAATTGTTTTATTTAAATAATGTAGATTGGTTTACCAAATTGCATTGTGAAGGAAACTGTAAATACTATACAGAAATATGTTTTTTCAAGTACCATGTACTGAAAGGAAGCTGTGAGGACATGGCTGTTTATGGGACACTGAAATCAAGAAAACCAATTAAATATGTGTATGTTTTGTAAAGACAGCCAGTATAAACATTCAGTATAAATGATCGTAAAGCTCCAGTTTAATTTGCTTGGTTTACGCTATTATAATTTTTATATCTTTTGCCAAGGGCACACGTGTCTTTGTGATGAATTATCTTTATGAATTTCTAAAATATCACACCTTTCCATGAGAGAGCATTCAAACTATGACAATGAAAGTTAAAAAAAAAAACTGTATACTGTGCGCAGTTAGACTCAATAACTACCCAGCAGGAAATCACTGTATCTCATAGATACTTCCTGTCAGCAGCATCATGGGAATACACAAACATCAATCAAAACACTGCCACTCTTATCTGCTCACTGTCCCATGCACTTATAATTAACTCCTCGCTATTTTGGGACACATGCATCTGAACTTAAAATCAAACATAAGAAAAAAACTTTAAAAAAAACCCCAACATTTTATATATATATATATATATATATATATATATATATATATATATATAAATTTTATATA
>VUQI01031290.1:73338-87589 GCA_015106735.1 Paratilapia polleni
TGCTATGACGCTATAGCGCTACATTTTGTTATATTATTTGCTACTACAGATTTGTGACAAACTGTAAATGATAGAGCTCTATTCATTTTACTTTATTTGCCGCAATCCTTTAACCTTTTGTTCAGACTTTTATAAAAAAGTACTTATTAACCCATAGCAACATGTTTATCAGCATAGCAAGGTTACAGTAGCACAGTAGAGGTGCAGCATTTTATTTTAAATTAAAACTGGTTGATACTCACGTTTATTATGTTACTTCTTTCCACCACACTCTGGATCTCAGACAAAATATCCTGCATTGTGGACCTGTGTTTGCAGGAGTTTGTTGATCCACCTGACGTCTCTTTGGAGCCCCGATCAGCTGATGAACTCTCAGGCTCCATGCTTTCTGGGATCTGAGGCTGAAGTCACAGAAGACAGGGGTGGTGTCACATTCTAGCCTTCTTCTTCCCACATGCTTGTCTACAGATAATGACAGAACTTCCTGTTCTTCCCACTGCTCCACAGTGCTAAATATTACTAGGTTTGGTTTCGAGTCAGTACAGTTAACACAAGAATGTGCCTGAGTAATAAGCAGTCTGCCCTGAGGGACAAGGGCTCCTTTTATGCATCTACAAAGTGCTACCCCTCTAACTTCTTTAAAGAAATAAATGATTTGTTATAACTTGGCTAGACAAGAAGAGAAACACCAAAACAAGGCATGAGATGCTAGGTTACTAGATTACAAACAGGGGCGGTGCCTTTTTAAATATCTTGGACATGACTAAGGTGTATACCTGCAGCAGGGTATAGGTGGAGCAGAAAGATTTGAAAACGTGCTGCAGGTTTCATATTTCCTGCAGGGAAAACTGCACCAAAGAGAATATCTTATACTAAAGGGCAAGCTTACCTAAACCAAATAAAGAGTAGCTATGCATGATTTATGGTTCAAAATAATCCTTATTTATCTTCCACTGGACCCCGATCTCCCTCTTATATACATCACATCATACATTCGGCTCACAGGGACTATTTGTATACAGTCATGTGAAAAAGAAAGTTTTCACAGGACTCTCTGCAGTCCTGTGAAAAACTAAGTACAATCCATGATTCAATAACTTGTAGAACCACCTTTAGCAGCAATAACTTGAAGTAATTGTTTTCTGTATGACTTTATCAGCCTCTCACATCATTGTGGAGAGAATGATTACAACACAGTAACACAGGGACCACCTGTCACTGTGCTACTGTTATAATCTGAGAGCTTTCTAACTGGCTGTTCTATAAAAAATTTATCCAGGATGAGAGCACATTTAATGTTAAACAGCTGACATTAGTTTTCAGTCATCACTGAAAAACATGCTATTATTACTAAGGATAATCGAGACATCAAGTTGTCTTTGTGAGAAATTCACCAAAAATCTGTTTGAGGCATCAGAAACTCTCGGAAAGTCCACAAAAAAAAATAATCAACTGCTATTTGAAGAAAAGTGCAGACATTACTACCAAGCCTGGTGGCAAGCAAATGCTGAGTTTATCTGGATCATGATCTTCACTTATACCTATTTTGCTTATCTGGTTTTTGAGCTGCTGCAAGCTGAGCAAAGGCATGCAGCAGATATAAGAAATTCATAAAAAATCTTGTGGAGACTTGTAAATGTGAGGATTTTGGCATGCTGTATTGCATTAGTTTGTGTGATAGGCAGTGAGAGGCAGTTTATTCTTCATCTTACGCAGCACACATTCTTTTCACTGTGGAGTTCCCAAAAGAAGAAATCATAAAGTAGTATGAAGGGACTTTGGTAAAATGGTGGCATTCAAATGGCAAATGGTGAGAGGAAAAAAATGTAGTAAAAAGCAAATAAGTTCCAGCTAAATTTAGGACAAACTTTTAGATAAAAATCACAGTTGCAAAATGTCAGAAACACAGTTTCTCTCTCTCACACACACACATTCTCTAACTTTAAGGCAACATAGGGAAATAACAATGGCTTTTAAATGTCAAAGACGCTTGATGTAGTTTAAAAAAGAAGGGACAGTTGAGTCACCTAGAAAGTCTGGGTTAATCATCATCAGGAGGTTCAAACTGCAAATATTAATACATTTTCAGGGAAGGTTCTAGGGGCTAGCAATTTACTGTTAACAGCACTGAGCAGCGCTGGTTTTATTCATAGGTACATGCAATCATTGCCACCTTTCACTACAGACAGGGGGAGGTTGAGTCTCTCCACCGACCTGCTGGTCTACCACCTGCTGTGCCAGAATTACAATCATCTAACCAAATCATCACTGATGATGAAAAGCGACCCTAAGTTTTAGAGAAAAAAACTGAGACAACAGTTTTTGATGTGTGTCTGTTAGAATATTTATTTTTTTGTCAATTGCCAAGAATTGGCTGCTAAGACAGTAGCATTTTCGAATGACACCTACCTGTTCCCGTGTTACTCCCATGTCGCCTAGTGCTGCAGGTAACTTCCCTTCACTTTTGTCTTTTGGCAGCGAAGCAATGTCTCGTCTTTCTGGCACGTCTGAATCTTTCGATTTTGTTCTTCTGCAGTCATTTGCTTCCTCTTTATTTTCTCCATCTGGGACCTCCTCACATGCTGTGCCTGTGTTATGTGCAGTGTTATCAGGAGTCAGCTGTTTATTGCCAGCAGCAGATATCTGTGTGTCGTTGAAGGCCTCCCCACTTTCCACTGAATCTTCCACTGTGCTCACTGTTTGCTCCCCAGAGTCACAGAAATCTGTTGTCTCCTCTTGTTTGACATCTGGAAATGTTGTTTCTGCTGCTTGTGCACCAGCGAGCTGACATTCAGCAACAGGGCCACATGATTTGGAGGACGTCAACACCTCATTATGCTTTAAACCATGGGTTTTGTGGTTTTCTTTGCATGGTAATTTGGCACTTGCAGAATTTTCTTCTTCCAAAACTGTATTTACTAACACCGGGGGGTTTGATTCAGGACTCACATAAGGCTTTTGCAAGTCTGATTCATCTGATTTAGGACTGGTTGATGTGGTAAAGAGTCCTGATTTACTCTCAGGAAGTGCTCTGCTGGAAACCTCTACAGCCCTTGCATTAGAAAACTCTTCTTTCTGTGAATATCTGAGTATATGTGGGCTGCTGACTTTAGCATTTTCACGTTTCTGCATGCCGAGTGGCTGCAGCTCCATGTCTAATACTATGGTATATACCTTACCTGGGCTACCACTGACATTCTCTTTTTCATGTGCATCAGTGACTGCCTTAAATGGCTCTGATTGTGCTGGCAAACTGCAGTGTTTCAAGTCTTCCTTGTCTGATTCTTGACTGCTTGATGTTGTAAAAAGTCCAGTTTTCATCTCTGGGAATCTTGTACTTGAATATTTTGCATGTTTTTCATCAGAGGGCCCTGCTTCCTGAGGACATGCACCAGCATTTTGCCTTTGCTGCATGTCCTGCGGGTCCATGTCCAACACTTTCTTTGTGGTAACACCAATATCCTTACAGTGTTTCTCCTGAGCATTTGTATTTGCTTCAAATGTCTCTAATTGTGCTTCTAGATGTTCAGACACACTTTCAGGGGCAGTGCTGGGGAAGCTGTCTGGCTTTGTTGGTGGTAATTCTATCAAGGATGTGACACAGAGTGCAGAATCAATTGCTTTAGTATTGTCTACACCTACAGCAGACAATTTTGAGACTGAGATTAAGGTGGTGTCATTCTGCAATGGTGTGTTTTCTTCCTGGGCTATTAAACTCTTGTTGAGGGTAGGAAGTGAGTCTGACACTAATAGACCTGTGTCATTTCCAGAAAGTGTCCTAGGCACGCTGCTTTGAGAACTGGAATCCGTGTTCAAGTTGCTGCTAATATCTTTTGACCCACGATAAGACTTCAAGTATAGTTCATGTGGAGTTGGTGCTAACTGTTGTGGTTCTAGCTGGGTCTTTAAAGCATCTGGAGTTTCGGAACATGCGACTTGAATATGGGCTAAGACATCATCTTCGGTTTTTACTACACCTGCTTGGCCATCAGCTTCCACATTTGGTCCTCCTGATGTGTCTGCAGGAGGTTCTGTACCTTTGGTTTTAAATGTGCTGTCATTCTGATGACTTTCTGAGTTTTCCTGGCTGTCTCTTGCACAAGAGAAGGGAGAACCAGGTGGCCCTACGGCTGTAATTTTTTCAGCTGAAGCCGAATGAGGTGATCCACTTTCATTTCTTAAACGATCTTGATCACTTCTGTTTGGCAAATCTTTGTTTTCTAGTGGCACTCCACCATGACCAGAAGTGACCTGTGAAATCAGTAACATTAAAAACAATACTGACCACACAATAATAATGTGATGACCATAATTTCACTGGACTGTACCTTTCTATGACAGGGGATACACTCACCAGGTGCTTAGATAGGGTTTCAAGTGCAGATTGGCTTTCAATGAGTGCAGCTGAAGCACTTTCCTCCAATTTCTGTGCCGCGTTTGTTCCCAGACAATTAAGAAGAAAGTCTTCTTCTGAGAGTACTTTATAAAGAACTTGTTGAAACTGCAAACCTTCATCCAGAGCTTCCTGTGAGAGCACAGACAGATATACAAACTTAAAAAAAGAGTCTTTACAGAGTAAACAGAAACCACACACTGCAAAAAACATCCTTATCTTATCTAGCTGTAAACACTTATTGATCTTATTCTGAGAATAATATACGATGCAGATCACTTTGATTACTGTCAGCGACACAGTTTGAGGTCACATTGTGCCTTTTAAGACTTCTTAATCTCACTTGCAGGATTTGGTTAGTCACATTTATTTCAAATATTGCTTCTGTGTCAACATCAACACATTTACTTACAAAGCAGTGACAAGTCAAGGTGTTTTTTGTTTTTTTCCCCCCGAACTACGTTTATATTTCACAGATACTTGTCCCCTAATCCATATGAAAGTTGGTGTATTGGTCCAGTTCAGTTCTAATACACTCATCATTTAGGGAAACACTTTACTGAAGCTAGAGGATAACATGAAACTAAATGTCAAAAGAGTATCATGATGCTCATTCCTTCTTTCAAAAGGCCAAACGTTGACAAACACTGACTGTGAGCAGGGCAGCAGCAGCTCTGCCTGCTTCTGATGGGTGAAGCCGTGACTGTGAATGTGCTTATTGCTTAGACTTCAGCTGCATTTGTGGTCAAACCCATGGTGCTACTTCTATCAACTTTAGCAATGAAAGCACTGTTATTCCACACAAAATTTGAACCTCTGGTGGTTCCATCATATATGACAGATGCACTGCAAATACACAGCAGGGTTTCAATAAGATGCTGAGACAGCACAACCATGTCACGTTAGTGTTACGCCTGTTGTAAAGTAATGTGTCACAGTTGTAGTGGAGGCAGCTTGACTGAGGAGAAGAGTGCAGAAAACTGGTCGACACATTTATGCAAAAACAATCCATTCATGTGTTTTTCACATTCCTCTCCATGCACGACTCTCTGAATACAATATATTACGTATGTGGCAGGTTTTACAAAGGAGAGAAGGCGTGTTAACTATGCAAGTGTTTCCCTAGGCTTGGAAAAGAGGAGCTCTGTACATCATCGGTGTCTGCAGGCAAATGCTGAGTCACTATAGTGAAAAAAATGCATGGCAATCCTTCTCATAGTTAACAGATCTTTCAGTCTGGACCTCAACGTTATCATCTAGTCAAACACAATTAAGTAATCATGTTAGAAATCTTTCAACAGTGAGCCACATTTTTTCTCCATGATAAAAAGCTTTTTATCATGGATGTTGATTAGTGTAAGTCAAATGTTTATCATTCAAAGTAATTTGTTTATTAACTGCATTAGACCATGACTAACCAGACTAGAATTTAACCATGGTATAGGAGATAGGAGAATATTCACAACATGATTATGACTTTTAGTCATGCCAAAGATCAAACCTTTACTGGCTTTATTTAAGCACCAAATCTGGCCTCATCTTCCCTTTTATGTTCATCATATATTATACATTTCTTAAAAGACGACGGACCTGTGGCCTATTAGGAACAGATCTACAAATAAAGTCCTGTTAGGCAGAAAAATCATAGGTTTCTGTACAGAGTCATGATCAGCAAAGGACACTTGATATTAACAGAAAGTGCTTAAGTGATTAATGCTGGCCACAAGTTTGAGGCCAAAGGCACAGAAGGCCAGAATTTTATTTGTAGTACTGACAGACAGTACTAAGTTTTACTGTGCATATGAAGCAAAAATTACATTTGTTTTAAAACCTTTATTTAGTTATTTATTTAATAGTAATCTTTGGTGTATCAGAAGGCATATATAGACGAACACGTTGAGCTTTACCTGGCTGTGTGTTGATGCTTCACCTTGTACTCTTTGGCTCCACTCTTGCATCTGGTTGATGATCTCTCTCACTCTTTTTGCAGTGTTTTTTCCACAATCCTTCTTCTTCTGCAAAAAAATGGACCTGAGGCTGGAGTGAGAAAACAAGCAGGGAATGATTCATACAATACTTAAAACAAGAGTGTATTTTCAAATGCACCCTGATAACCTCTACCTTATTAAAACAGTACTGGTGATGACATGTAAATCACATTCACCATCAGCCCTGTTACTTTCTGTTGCAAACGGTGCAAGTTTTCCCACAAAAGTCTTTTCTTGGTAAGCTACTTCCATCCCTTAATATTTTCAGCTTCATTTAAGGTACAGTTCAAGAGCAGCCTTAAAGTCTCCAGAAAAGTCTATGTAAGCAAATAACATAAGCCGCATGCATTAATGTAGAAGGGCTGCATGGATATGGTGAGTAAATGCTGGAATGATTAATTATTCAGTTTCACAGTGAGGTAAAGTACCTGCCAAGGTCTTCAAAAACAGCACTGACAGTTAAAGGAACATCTGCAGGAAGAGTTTCCTGTGTGCCGCTGGACTCTCTGGTCTTCTGCAGGTTGTCAGCTCTTGCAGTCAACTCTGTCAGCCTCCTATCACAGTCCTGAGAGACACACAAAGGTCTTTCTGTAATCGGAAATATTGTGAGCTGTCTTTTTTTATTTCTATTTTTCAAGTTCATACCAACATATAAAAGCATATGTTCATGTTACCTGTATCATACACCACTGTTGTCTCAGCTGGTTGATATCAGGCAAAGGTTCATGGATCGCAGACAGATTCCCCACACTTTCAGCCAGGTCTTTAAGCGCTGTCTGTACATAGGAGGCTTCTTCTTTAATTTGCTGAACTCTTTTATCTCTGTTCACTTTAAGCTGTGCTAGATTCTCTCTGATGCTACTCTCCAGTGCCCTCTTGTGGTTTTGGAGGTCACTGACTTGCTGGGACAGGCTTGCTTGGGCTTCAGCTGTGGAACTGACAGTGATGGAGTCCTTGAGAGTTGCAAGTTGTAAAAGGTCTTTTTCAGTGTCTGTTACTTCTTGTAGCAAAGCCTGAAAAGCAGAAAGAGTGACAGAAAATACTGAAGGTAATGTTTTATTGTAAGGAGAAAAACTCTATAGATGGCTAATTTTTTGCAGATCCTACATTCTTTTTATATTAATTTCTTTAAAACATTTTTTTTTTTTTTTTTTTACAGAAATAAAAATGTAACAGCTTGTACATGGCTCATCAGGTCAGTTTACTTAATGGACCTCACCTCCAAAGCTGTTATATCAGTGTTTAGTCCTGCTGAGTTTTCTTTCTGGGCTTGACAGGCTGACATCCTTTCCTGTACGGATGTCATTTTGTGGTGGCAGTCCTGCAGCAACAGGCCAAAAAGTTCCTCATTACTCACACCTTCCTCAAGGCGGGAGCACACACCCTATGAATGTTTCAGACAAAACAAGCCACAGTCAGAAGACTTACATACAAACAGACTGAAACAGGACCCATTAACTGACCATATTTCACACTCCAAAAGCGTTCATATCAAATACCCGGAAAGTGGATGAAACCGAACTTGCTATCTACTGTGACTTTAATGCCAAAGTCCTTAAAGCGTGTCCCAAAGGCAATTAGCAGCCCTTGGTAACCCTGTGTGTGACAAGAGGAAAATAAGGGATGAATGAATGATGTAACTTTACATTTCATTCATCCTCAGTTCATGTCATACTATGCTCTAGCAGCATAGTATGAAAAAAATAAGTAAATATTTCAATTTAAACTCTTAATTCCAACACTGAGAAATACAGTTAAGCCCATAATTTGTTTGCCAGAGACACAGTTCTTCTTTCCTCTGTACACCACCACGGTGGATTTTAAATCAAACAATCAATACGTGATTGAAGTGCAGAATTTCAGCTTTAAGGGGTTTGTTCAGTCACCTCATTTCTCCTCTTAGCCAGGCTGGTAAGGGTTAATTGCAAGGTTTCGGTTTCCTCCTGCAGTTGATGGGCAACATGGCAAGCTTGTTTACGCTCAGCTCTGCCAGGCCAGGGAAATAAACTGGGAAGCTGATCTTTTTGGTGCTGCAGCTCTTCCACTTTGCGGAAAGCCTCCCGTCTTTGGGCCGGGTAGAAAGAAGTGACCTCTGGATCAGCTTTTAGAGCACTAAAGAACAATAAGGACAAGAGATTAGAACCATTTCTCACTTAAACTAAACCATGAAAATGGTTTACTGAAAATACAGGATTTACAGCCCTTAATATGTAATAATTTTATTGCTTAGCTTCATTAGTTATTAGATTGGAGAACTATCCACCTGTTTCACTCACCTGTAACAGGGTTCAACTGACTGCCAAATTCCCCTCCACTGCTCCTCTGCTCTCTGAACAGTTTCCTGAACTTCCTGTTTCAGGTCATCATTCAACACTCTGCAGCACAGACTATCTCCAGTAACTCTGAGCTCTTCCAGGTGAGCCTCCCCCTCTGTTGTGGCACTTAATACTGCCTGTAATGCATTATATAGATTTTACATGTCAGTCTAAAACCTATGGAGAATCCAGCAGCATGAAAAAAATGTTATAAAAAATCTCCAGGATTCTGCCCGTATGACAGATTTTTGTCAGCTTTGCAACACACTTATCAATTCCAGAAAGTTCTCTGAGTCTATCATCAGCTCTGCACAGCAAATGTACACTCCTTAGTTCTGAACAAGTTGGAACAAATGTGGACAAAAAGAAACCACCTCCACCACACCCCCATGTGACATAACACACTACTGTAGGCACACCCATGTCAGAATTACTTATATGAGAATAAAAAGATTTGCTGTTTAAAATTCCACGATTAATTTTGCCTTTCTGTGACCTGTCCAAACAGGTTCTCAGTGTGATACAGACTTGAGGAGCATACTTTCTTAGAAAACACCTCAAATAAAATTTTTGATATTTAGATTTTTAAGAGAATATGATCTAATTGACATGTAGTAAAACTGAGGAACTCAGTCAGTGTATGCAACATTTTCTTACTTGAGCACAGTGACGTTTTTGCTCTAAAGCAGTCTGGATCCCAGAGCTTTCCACATGTGGAGAGTCCACAGCTTGTCTCAAATCTTTGATCCATGATTGTGTGGACTTAAACAAAGCCCGAAACATCTTGATTTCCTCCCTCAGAGAGGACTGTGTCTCCTTAGAGTCACCTGATATGTTAGTGTAGAAGTTGTGGTATCGTTCCAGCAGTTTTTTACTGTCCTCCAGCAGCTCCAACTGCTGAAGGTTGCTGCTCTGTAGAGATGACACAAGCTGACTGAGGAGCTCTGGCCTCACCCTGCAGAGAAATAAAAGCTGCAGTTTATTCCCACTTGCAAATGTTAATAAGGGGGCAAATCATGTTTTTTCATGGCAGAGTGGTAGATAGGCTGAAAGGGGAAAAATGGTCACAACCCTGCAGCTCCTCCTAAACGAATATAAGAAATTCACCTACACAATGTAAGGATGAATAGCCAACTTAAACTCCAAAGGTTATACAGCATCTGGACTGCTGTGTGTGTGATATTAAGCTGCACGTGTCTCAAGATAAAACTATAGTCTGTTAAATCAGGGTTACATGATTGTATGGTTTATGTAAAGAGTAAAAAAAGGTATAAAAACTACTGCTTCATACCACAATCTAAAATATATTAGACTTCTGTGTAACTAAAACAGAAATGTAGTAAAGAATGAGTCACCTGAGAGAACAATATGCTTTACAACCTCCGACATTCCTGACTCTTTGGTGAGCATAGGTCAAAATCACAACACCGAACGCCTGCATGTTGTTCCGGTTTGCTTGGCTTAACAGTCATTCTGCTGTTCTTACACCATTTCCATCTGATAACCAGTTTTGATGTAGCACTGGGTTCACTGTCACTTTCCAGCCTTCAAAGGTAAAATTAAACACATCTGCCTCTATATCTTTTGTACAATCAGGAACCCCCAACTTAATAATATACAGTATATCCATCCATTTTCTTCTGCTTATCCTATTCAGGGTCGCGGGTGGGGGCTGGAGCCTCATACAGTATATATTCATTAAAAATATATTGGAATACTTCAACAATAATATCAATACTGGGAATATATATTGGTGTAAAGAAATAAATTCACTTTCACCTAAATTTTTAAAGTATATTTTGCCACATACACTGCATGATAACAGCTCATGAACACATCCAGGTCCTTGGAAAACTACAAGGGGGCCATGACATGCCTTCATCAGTAAAAAGGTTTACCTTTGTTGTGCTTCTTCTTCCAGAAGACTAAGATCCTGCTCTTTTGCTGCTTTTTCCTCAGCAGCATGAAGCCACTGCTCCAGATGCTCCTTCTCTGTTTGCAGCCTGAAACACATAAATAGCATGAATACATGGCAAGTGCACAGACATGTGAATGTATAGTATGCTCTATACACTAAAGGTTAAAGTGATATTACAGTGAGAAAATTATTCTGTCACATAATGAAACACTGACTCAAGAAACTAGTCGGACTTGTCTTGCTGTCTTTTTTTCTCCTTGGTTTGAACAGAGTGACTCTGTAAGACTGTAAGACTCACAGCTTGTTAGCATTACATACAGAGTAAGTGCAAATTTGACTGATCAACAAGCTTCAAGGATACCTTTGATGACCCTTTTCTTTTTTTTTGTCAGTAAATACCAAGAAAAGATCAATACTTTGTAATAATAGGTAAACACACTGAGTGACACACTCATTCATTACAACAAACATAGTATCTGGAGTATATTTTCAGTCAATCCCATGTACACTGCCCTGAGAAATGTGCAGCAATTTTCAGATGAAAATGGTCCTCAATAATGGCACGCCCTCCTGTTTGAATAACAGCTTTGGTAAAAGCTGCGGTCCACAGCTGTTTTAGGACATTATTCTATCTTTTCTTTTTTAAAACTTTTACATCTTTGCAATTAAAACGAGTACAACAGACAGGGAAATCTGAGACACAATATGATACCTAGGTTCTGTCTTTTCATAGGATTTGTTGACGATAATAAAAATAGGCCGTTTTGCTAATCTTATCCTTTAAACCTTATCCTTCAAATTTTAAGTATAGAAGGGAAAAGCTATAAAAAACGTATTGAAAAACTCAAAAGCTGCTTAAATGAGGACAAACAGAAGAATCTACATGATCATAATCAAGCATGAGTTTTATGTTTTCAAAATGTTTGGCACTGCATAATTACTCTTAAAAGAACAAACTTCCCAATGTAACTGACATCCCATATGCTTTACTGATGGTTAGTGCTTCACACACTGCAGTAACACTTTCAGACACATTAGTTGAGTTCAGTCAGTGATTTGTTTTCTTTATGCTGATCCCCTGATGACAAACTTTGAAAGACTGTCAAGTAACCAAGCAGATATTAGACAAAGAAAGAGAAATTCCCACCCAGCAGCTCTCTTAAGTTCTTATTATAATGTGGGTTTACATGCCACATTGTTGAGCAGAGGCTTAAATTAAAATTTCACTGTATTTGTATATATCTGTACACATTTCATGGCAGATGTACTGAAATACTGGAACTTTTTTCTATATATGATGTCTATTACCTGTCCAGATCACGGATATTCTTCTCAGTCTGTTCTTCTACTTCAGAGAAGAGCTGATGGGTGTTTCTGACTTTTTCCTGTAGCTGGATCCCTTCCACACACAGACTCTGTAGGCTCTCGGGACCAGTAATGGAGGCCATAATGTGCACATCCTCCAACAGACTCTCTGCCTGTTCATCCTGGGACTGGAGCTGCCAACAAAGCTCCTGCAGAAGAAAATAAGTTGCTGTTAGTGATGATCATTTTAAAACCCCAGCTATCAACATATTGTCTAATTTCTTGAATTCAAACAGGAAATTCAACTTAATCTGATTACATAAATTTTGACCAGGAAATGAAAAAATCTTGGTGAAAATTGGTTCTATGTTTTGCTTTCAGCCAGTATTAGTACCTGCTAGGACAGTCATGATCATAATACCATCACAGGCAGTATTGTGATATAGCAGCCTTAAAATATTTGAGCCAAGAATTAAAATACTTTCCTCATATTTAATAAAGTTCATTCCACTGGCTGAAACTGAGCTGAAGTCCTTATAGGAAATCTTCTTCTAACAGAAAAACAAACATTTAATTGAATCAGAGGCATCTGATGTGACAGTCCTCCAACTGTAAAACCCATTTAAATTTGAAGAACCTTTGCATTGTGGGACATGACAAGTGTACACTTATACTACAGGATCATTGTAATAGGATTAACAACAAACTGCAGGGGTTGAATCAGTTTATTGATCTGCCATGTATTTATTTATTGATCACACTGTGTTATGCAGACACTGTAGCAGCCTTTCAGTTCACTGATTGAAAGTCTGGCCTGTAAGAGAAACATGTTAGTTTGGCTAATTAAGTACTCATTGGTTTTCATGGTTTGGTAACACATGTCACAAATAACTGCACTAAACTGAATGAATGAAGGTGCCTGATGTGTCCTAGTTTGTATATTTGGGCACTTACCTCTGTGTTCATGTCTCTAATGCCAGGCATTCAAGCAAAAAGAGTCTTCAGCTCCTCCAAACCACAATTTGAAATTTCCAGAAGGAACCAAAATGTAAGAATGTGAGGGGTGTTTTAAAGTAGATGCTTAAATGATATTTTTACTATTTTAGATGTATAGAAACTTGCAGATAAAGTATATATTAACTTGTGGTCAGCATGTGTTGTTTTTGTGTGTTGTTGTTTTGACAGTTTGAAAGTACACAGAGAAATAGACACCCTGACATAGGGTATAGACATCTGTATAGACATCTGTTACCATCTGACTGTCCTTCTGATAAAGCCAAAGCTTCTATATGACCCAAAGTCATTTTAATGGAAACTCGTTTCCACTGCTGAATAAAGAAGTCAAAATCAAAGGTTAATATCTGAAGATTTTGACTTAATAACTCAAAATTTCAAGTTATTTTCTCAATTTCAAGTTATTTTCTAAGAAGTTTGAGTTACGGATGGCAAAAAATGTTTTTCTTCAGTGGCAGAAACAAGCTTCCATGCATTTTTGACAAGAAAGCTTGTTGTATTGTTGTATTCATGTAGCTGAAATAAACACCTGGTTTGTCACCTTAACATTTCTTCAAATTTCCTGTCCTTAAAATCCAACTGCTGATTTATTCTTGTAATAAATTATTATTTAGGTTGATTTAGATGTGTTTTATCTGTATGTATTCATACTTACCTTAAGTTTTGCAAGGACTGCTGGAACATCTGGACCACTAAGAGTGAGGAGGGAGTCTTGAATCTTCTGCAGGGAGTTGAAACACTCTTCCATCCTTCCAGTTATTTGCCCTTTAGTAATCATCATCTGCTTGTAAACATCCTCAGCTTCAGAAACAAGCTCCTTCAGCTCCTCTATCTTCTTCCTCATCTGGGTTTCTACCACCTTGACAAAACAAAATTAATCAAAACATCTCTGTAGACAACATACTGTGATTATACCGTGACTATACACTATATTACCAAAAGTATTCACTCGTCTGCCTTCACACACATATGAACTTGAGTGACATCCCATTCTTAATCCATAGGGTTTAATATGATGTCGGCCCACCCTTTGCAGCTATAACAGCTTCAACCTGTTATAACTTCAACCTGTTATAACTTCAACCTGTTATAGCTGCCAAATCACAACAACAGTCGCCTTGAGGCAACTGTTGTTGTGATTTGGCGCTATATAAATAAAATTGAATTGAATTGAATTGAACTCTTCTGGGAAGGCTTTCCACAAGGTTTAGGAGTGTTTATGGGAATTTCTGACCATTCTTCCAGAAGCACATTTGTGAGGTCAGATACTGATGTTGGACGAGAAGGCCTGGCTCGCAGTATCCGCTCTAATTTATCC
>VUQI01031293.1:0-13069 GCA_015106735.1 Paratilapia polleni
TTTTGGCCCACTCATCTTTGCAGAATTGTTTTAATTCAGCCACATTGGAGGGTTTTCGAGTATGAACCGCCTTTTTAAGGTCATGCCACAGCATCTCAATTGGATTCAGGTCAGGACTTTGACTAGGCCACTCCAAAGTCTTCATTTTGTTGTTCTTAAGCCATTCAGAGGTGGATTGCTGGTGTGTTTTGGATCATTGTCCTGCTGCAGAACCCAAGTGTGCTTCAGCTTGAGGTCACAAACAGATGGCCGGACATCCTCCTTCAGGATTTTTTGGTAGACAACAGAATTCATGGTTCCATTTACCACAGAAAGTCTTCCAGGTCCTGAAGCAGCAAAACAGCCCCAGACCATCACACTACCACCACCATGTTTGACTGTTGGTATGATGTTCCTTTTCTGAAATGCTGTGTTACTTTTACACCAGATGTAATGGGACACACACCTTCAAAAAATGTCAACTTTGTCTCGTCAGTCCACAGAGTATAAAAAAGTCTTGGGGATCATCAAGATGTTTTCTGACAAAACTTTTTCACACAGGACCATGTAGGTTTGGATTTTTGGTTTCCCTTAATAATAAAAACCTTCATTTAAAAAATGCATTTTGTGTTTACTTGTGTTATCTTTGTGTAATATTTAAATTTGTTTGATGATCTGAAACATTTAAGCGTGACAAACATGCAAAAAAATAAGAAACCAGGAAGGGGGCAAACACTTTTTCACACCACTGTAATAATCTCAAAATATAGAAATAGGTATTTAGGAGATTACTGAAGAAAAGATGTTTAATGAATAATGCTTAATGTTTAATATAATGTTTAAATAACTCGTATTTAAACAAGTTGTTCCTTTTGCATGTTAAAAATGAAACTGAAAAAAAACTGACTTAAGCAAAATCCTCATTAACATTTGTCTTTAGGTTTGTTTGTACTGAATGCAGTCCTGATAGGTTTCATAGTGAACTTCATACTGTAGCGAGTCTAGTACTGAAGGAGGGTTCAGGAGGAAAGGTGGAATGAAGGTGAATCTGCTTCATGTGCAGTTACCAGGGTTGGCAAATGCTGCAATTTTCATTCACATACTGATGAGCACAAAATGAAAATTATGTGACAATTGAGTGCAGCACAGATTTGAAATTGACACTTGAAAAATTGAAGCTTTCATTTAAAAAGCTCTTTTACTCAAAAGTGGTATGATGGTAGATTACCAGGTGTTTCTAATTATCTAATCAAGGGTGGTTTTTTTTTAAATTATGTCTGTGTTAATTCGTTTGTAAGTCAGCGTGGAAACAAACATAGACACCACAAAGATGATGTGCTCTGTTTCATTGATTAGTGTTCAGAGTGATATCATTCCAACACATAACCTGATTTATCATAAGGTTACTACAAATTACTCTACATGAAAAGTACCTAATAGTTACAACCTGATTTATTATAGTTTACAACAAGTGTCTGTGTGTGTGAGTGAAATGTAAGTGGTGACTACAGTAAAACAAGGGGTTCACTGAGTGCTTTAATGCATTTGTGGAGTGAATGCTCCCAGTCCAGTATCTGTTTCCATCAGTGTTTGATTTAGGAACATAATTCTGAATCCCATTACAATATCTACATGCACTGACTATATAAAACTATGTATTGCTGGCATTTTATTTTGAAAGTCTGTGAGAGCCTTTTCAATTTTGATCTTTTTCCATCTTCCTAGTGAAGAGTATTACAAAGCTTAGAGCAGGACCTTTTATACTCATTTCTAATGCTATATTTATTATTGGACTGTACTAAAGTAGCTTTGTGTGATTGACTGTTCAAAATATCTTGTTTGTTTTATGTTGGTCCTTGGTGGATCCCCTCAGTTCATCCAACATATTAAGGATATTTGCTCTCACTGACATCAGTGACGAGCAGAAAAAACTAAAGGTTTGGAGAAGTGTTTAGTCTGAGCTGGACCTGGGCACTTTGAAGTCAAGTCAACCATGAACTCCTCTGTATACCAAAAAAGAGAAAGAATCGAGGTGTTGCAATGACCCAGTCAAAGTCCAGACCTCAACCTGATTGAAATGCTGTGGTAGGACCACACCAAAAGGAGTCTCAGCAGGAGTCTTTGTTTAGAACTTTGGGTTCTCAATGTCCGAGGTGAAACTGATACCAGCACTTTGTCTTGCCTATGAGTGGATGAACTGAAACATGCTGGGTTCTGTTGTTAAAATCCACATTTTTCTTTCTACCTTCCTTTATGCTTTTCCTTGTTGAATATTCATCTACCTGTACCTTTTAGCTTTGTTTTCCAATCCCTAAAGGATCCTCTGCTGAGAAAGTGCCTCGGGCACAGTCGTACACAGGGAGCTGTCAGTACAATGACATGTTCCCGTTGTTTAATTGAGGACAATACAACAGAACAGTAAAGAGCAGTATGAGACGGAGCACAGCACAAGAAAAGAAAGCAGATCAGAGGAGTACAAAATAAAACAGGACCACGCACAATACCAAAAGAAAACAAGAGGAAGCTGAATAGATTACAAAGGAGAGGCAGTGCACTACACAGTGAGAGAAAGGAAAAGCATGTGTGGTGAGGAGGATGGTGTCGGTGTCACACTGCTGCTGGCCATGTCTGCTTGTCTCATTGGTGATTCACAGGGCACCTCCTTCAAACCCTGAGACCAGCCAGACACTCAAATGATCATTTCTCCTCTTCTTTTCTCCTCCATTCCACAATATCTTCCTTCAAATTTGGCTCTAGGCTCATATTAAATGCGACATCCAACCTTGATCCTGTTGAGGCTCAGCTCTGTTTTAAGTGTTAATTACTTGATTTGTAGGCGTATAAGGCGCTGTTTACCCAAACCTGCAGAAATTGAGATCAATGCTCGGGGGGCTTTGGTAGTAATTTCAATCGGCAGAGCATCCTGCGCTCGATCGGTCAAGCGTTCCTCTCTCTGAAATTTAAGTAGCAGCAAGAGAGACTTTTTTTTCTTTTTTTTCTAAAGCCTTCATCAAATATTGCTTGTGCAGACTCCAAATGTTTGAATAGCAAGAACAAAAGAAGGGCAGCAACTCTCAAAAACAGTTCTCTGAAAATGTTATGATTGGTGAAGATTAAAGACAAATTCTGCTCTCAAAAACTTCATATTCGTTCATTCCCTTTGATCGTGACCTGTTGTGTAATTTGATATGGTCAGCTATGAGGTTTCCCTTGTCTACAGGTATTTATGGTTCCCAGAACACGAAGCCCTCGTAGTTTGGTGAGCAGCGAGTGTACTTCAGCACCACCAGCACGTCAGATCATTTTAACGTGTGAGATAGTTAGACGATGAATCTTTAATAAGTGTGGTGATCCTTGACTTTACTTTCCATTTGTACCAAGTTGACATTTGTGGTTTTAATGAGACATTTCAACAGCTATTTACTAGATTGCTATGAATTTTCAAGAGGTGGTGGTGTCAAAAACACACTTGACTAAGAGACTGCTGTTGGAGGATCGACTGGGAACATTTTAAAGGTTTGCTTTCATTTGCTGTTTGGTTTGGTTTGGTTTGGTTTAGGTAGCAAAACTACTTGCTTAGGGTTTGGGAAAGATTATGGTACTCACACCAGCCATCTGGCACCAACAACCATGCCACGTTCAAAGTCACTTTAATCACCTTTCTTCACCGTTCTGATCCTCGGTTTGAACTTCAGCAGGCCGTGTTGACCATGTCTACGTTCCTAAATGCACTGAGTTGCTGCCATGTGATTGGCTGGTTAGATATTTGTTGAACAGGTGTACCTAGTGAAGTGGCTGGTGTGTGTATTTACCATGCTGACTACTGACTGGAGTCCCAATAATAAACTACTATAAGGGACAACCACCACACCAAAATGTTAACTTATTTAATCTTCTAAAACAGTATTAGGGTATACACATATTAAAAGTAATCTGAAAAGAAAGAACATTTACATTTTATAAAAATTGCTGTTAATTTTCTTATTGTGTAAACTATACCTAATACTTCTTTAATGGTAATTGCAGCTTTTATCCCAAGTATACAATTCACGGTAGTATTTAAGTCTTTCACTGCCCTTTGATTCTGATATAATTTAGTTTTTTATCATTTCAGTTGTTGTATATTTTTATGGTAAACACAGATGGGGTCATTTTGATCACTATATAAACAGTTAAAAGTCATTAAAACCTGAGCAGGTTTTCGCTTCTTTTGGCTCTCAGTACAAAAATAGACCAGTGACCTCCTGTCAAAATAAAAAATTCACGAATGTAATTCAAATTTAGATTTTTTCAGTATCCCTTTATGTTAGGATAGGCTTGACTTTGTGCATGAACAATACAGGAATTAATGCAGTAGCAAAAGTTTTTCAGTCAGGATAGGAGTTGGGATGACAGTTGATCAGTTAATCCTAAAATGTTGAGCTGATGCTTTTCACTTGAACATCCATGGAGCAGTCTCAGTCTTCCCCTGATTGGACGATGAGACCAGCAGAGCTGACACAGTGACAGTCCCCGGGATGCTCCTCAGGGGTTGTGAGTTCAGAGCAAAGTTTCTAGTTCAAAAATGTCAGCACAGCTGCAAGCCAAGTCAGAGTCCAATTGGCAATCTCTTGAGTATATTAATGATTAATGGCGTAGCCCTCTGAATATATCATGTAGCTTGAATATTGATTCTGCACTGAGCAATGTGAATTCATTTATTCTATTTGCTTATTCTGGCTTTTACACGTGTGTAGCTTTGTGTAAATATTATCTTTTCTTCACGCACACCTCTATGCCCTCGTCTTGTTTCAACTGCTGTTCCTCTCACAGGATTATTGTATTATTGTAGTATTAGCTCAGTTTATTACCATTGGTTTGACACTGACATGCAGTATTTGCTTGTTTTTCTGAACAGTTTTTCTTGTTAACACATTCTAACTTCTTCCCTTTGAAAAAACATAAAAGACATCTGTTTTATAACAATAAAAGAAGACTGCTAAGGGTAAATGATAGTAGTGCTGCTTTCTTGGATTCATTCTGTTCACTTGGAAGACTTAATTTGGTCACTGCGAAGATGATTTCAGCATGTAAGCAAAAAAAAAAAATAACCTGTAACAACCAACCAACAACAAAATGAAGGTTTTGATGATAAAGGGAATTCATAAAATACCATTTTGAAAATTAAAATAAAAAAAAGTCTAACCTAATTCAAAATGTTATATTGAAACTTTTTGTTCTTACATTTCCATTTTTCCTGTTTTCTTTGTTGTTCTGTAATTTGATGGTTTTTTTTACCTCCAGATGTATTTGGCTACAGAAAAGCATAAAAAATGACTATTTTACAATAAATATGCACAAACTTTGCTAGAATATCAACATTATAGGAGGCTGTATATAAATGATGGACATAGCCACCATGGTTTGTAAAGCTCTTTTATGAAGATTCAGCATTAGCATTTTTGTTGCCATGTTGGTTTCTTTTTATTTATTTATTTATTTTTTGCAACAATAAGTGACGATATTTACATGAAAGAGTGGAATTATTAGCTAATGCTAGTATAATTAATCACACAGCAGACCTTTTTTTTTTTTTTTTGTCAGAAAATTGCACTAAAATGCTCCAAAAGAAACAGACTAAAAATCCAGTCAAGAGATCAACTTCAGGGGCTTTAAACATCCTTATTTCTGCTGTAAAGTTGAGCATTTTAAATTTATGTTGTCTTTTTACCATAGACAATGTATAAAAGAATGGACATAGCTTTCAGGTCTGAAAAAGCCAATGTAGAAGTGCCTTAAACCGGCATTTTTTCTCTTGGCCGGCAGGGGGCGACTGTGTTTGCAACAAGTTGCAGAGATGCCCGTGGGAAAACAGCTGAATGATTTGGGGTTTGAGATGTGCACTCTAATTTGTATCAATATACATTCAATTCTGTTAGCTAATCAACAGTGCCACAACTGCTATGACACATAGACTAATGATCATTACATCAGTCTTTGGATAATGACAGCAGGTCTGAGACACATTCTCAGCTCTGGGTTAAGAGTCCATAATTGAGTGTTGTTTTTAAAACAAAAGTTCAAAACTGAAATCTCTCATTTAATCTTTAGACTCTTAACTTGGTGCTTTGTAGAAGTCACTTTGGAAGCAGTTACAGCTTCAGATCATAGGTCGCATCTCAAGTTTTGCTCACTTAAATCAGGCTCTTTTATCCCATTTTTCCTAGCACATCTTCTCAAGTGCTTTAGAGTGGGAGCATCTGTGAGCTGCCATTAGGGCTATGCAGAGAGTTTTTTTAGGGGTTTAAGAAATCATAGTCTCTGGCTATTTTACTATGATACAGCAGTGGAACAGGTGGGCTTTCTTGAGCGTTCTTAGGAATTAGACCCTCCTCTGCCTTTTTTACCCGAGGTGATACTGTGGGTTCTTGGGAACTTAAAGCTGGGCACTCTATCCACCCTGTATCTCTTGATGAATAATGGAATGGGATCCTGATCTTGCCCTCTGAAGTTCTGAGGGGTTGAGTGTCAGGCTGGTGTAGCAGCACCATGCTATTAGTTTGCAGACCTCCACCCTGTAGGCAGACTCATCCACACCAATGTAGTGTCGTCTGGAAGCTCGATAATGGTGTTTTGCTGTGGCAGGAACACAGGCGCGAATGTTGAGTGCCTGGAGTTCTGCCCAGAGGGTTCAATTTTTTTCTCATCAGACCAGACCTTTTGTCTCATCAGACATTTTTTTTCTCATGCTTTCAGAGTCCTTTAAATGCAGTCTGGCAAACTTTAAGCGAGCTGTCGTGTGCCTTTTACTCAGGAGTGGCTTCCATCTAGCCACTCTACTATAAGGGTCTGATTGAAGGACTACTACTGAGTCAGTTACTTTTGGCTGAACAGCCAACTCTCAGAAATGTCCTGGTGGTTCCAAATTTCTTCCTCTCTGAAACACTCCAACACTCCTTAGATATATTTCTATTCCCATTTTTTTAAATCACAGATGAGATACAGAGAGTTCCCACGAATTTATGGCTTGGCTTTTGCCTCAACCCCCAGTGTGAATTGTGGGATGTTACATATCTAGCCTTTCAAAACTAAGTGCAATCTATTCAGTTTGTCACAAGAGGACTCTGGATTTATTCTGATCAAATGAAAGCAGTTATGTTTACACAGAGGCATTGCTAGACATAAAATTCTGCTGGGACCTAACTGTCCATTACTCAAATCACAGTTTTTTCTTTGTGTATTAAAATGTTCTATACAATGTCCTATATGAACTCCCCCTACCTCACCATACTGCTGCAACAGTTACTGAAACAATTAGTAGTAAAGGGGAAAATGTGCAGATTTATCACCGTTTATTAGAATATATTTTAATATACATTCTGAATATTCTCAATATGTTTTAGGCTTAGAAGTCATACCCTGCACATGCTAATAACAAGGAAAGTTATTAAACTATTGCATGTTTGCATGCTTCTGCATTTCAAAATATTACTTATTGGTAAAAAAAAAAAAAAATCATCATGAGTCAACCATTATAATATAAATATATATTTTGAAAGTACACAGAGTATTTCCTGAAAGTTTGAGAGTGCCTCTTTAAACTGAGTTGGCCATTTTGTCAAATTTTTATGGCAAAGCCATTAAGGTGGCTCAACTTACAGTCAGGTGGTGTTATCATACAGCAGTGGTTCTCAAACTGTGGAGTGGGACCCAGTGGTGGGTCATGGAGCCATTGCAGGTGGGGCATGGACAACCAGGTAAAAAAAAATAGGGAATAATTTTTTTATTATTATTATTTAGGGAAAATAAATAAACCAGAATATAATGATGATGTTGCGCTAACCTTTACTTAAGTAAAATTCAGCGTGGATCCTTTTTTAGTGTTATTTATTGACAAAAGCTGTGGTGTGTCAACAGTGGGGAATGCCAGCACAAATTTGAGAACCGCTGTCATATGGTAATGTTTATTCTGTTTTCACACAGAGTATCGATCCATAGATTGCCTCCTGTGCACCACAGACATGCACATTGAATGTAAGGGCTTCCCCACTGCCTATGTGGACACATGTACAACATGCAAAAAAATACATTCTTGAATCCACTGCTAAATATAGAAGCTTGTTAAAACTCAAACCTGAGACTTTACTGGGGCACAGCAGATCAAATTTAGGACACTTGCTGCAGTACAGGGGGTCTAGTGATACAGGTGGTTTTATACTGGGATGCTGCTCCTGTGAGGTGTGGCTAAAACAGCAGCTTCAAGACAAAATGGGTACCTACAAATAAATTAATTAATTTAAAAAAAAAATCTAACAATAGTTTTCAATGCCCAAAAGCAAAACAGTAATTTTCACTTAAATGATAAGCCAGTCTATGCTCTAAGTGCTGCACACAGCAGTGGTCTCACAGAACAGCAGTGAGCTCTTTTAATCTTGACTAAACAAAGCATAGACAGCTTTTTATTGCATGCACCACCCGATATGTCTTTATATGCTATAGAATATCCAACTGAAATTTATACCTACTTAAGTCATGTGGAGCTGGATATTTTGATTAATCTAAATAATGCAAATTAAACATAATTAGTCTGAGAGGGAAGTTCTCTGCGAAAGGAAGCTGGACTATTTCATGTATGCATTGGCAGTCCTTACAGTCTGTACAGAAGATGCATGTTGATGACCTATTGTCTTTCCGCCTCTTCACACAGGAACATTCACTATTATTCAGCTTCATGTAAATAGATGTTGAAACACATAAGCACACAGAAACACATTTAACACAAAAGAAAAATCTCCAGATAATCTTCTTGGCTTGCAACAAAGTCCATGTGCCTACACTGAAAGCAGTAAGAAGACAACCCAGCACAGAACAGAGCAGGCATCAGTGAGAACAGACATGACACTGTTTAGGGCAGACGCAGCATTTGGAGGATGAGGGGGGGAGTTGGGTTGTAAAGCAGCTTGCAGATTTGTAGCATCAGCATCTGGGTGAGCAAAGAAGCTTAAATTGGATGTGTAAAAACGGTATCAGCTGAGCCGTCAGCTCACGTGGACTCACATTGAGATCAACTGATCTGCTGGGATTGCAGCTAAGCTAGAACTACTGCTATACTTGATTTTATAACTACAGTATAGCCCTGCTCAGTCTAAAACCATACTGGGTACATATCTGTTAATGTATAGTGTACACCAGTTCATTGAGTGTAGATTGGGTGAAAAGACTTTCAAAATCTTGTATTTTTATGAATGTGTCTATCTGGTTATGTGTGTGATTTTGGTGTAGTGCCAGTTGGGAATGGTTCGTGTTATGCACTGGGGACCAAAAAAGGCCCCTTCATTTATTTTTCTGCTAGCATGAACGTAAGTCTCATACTGCACCTTAGTTTTCAAACTTTTTGAGCAAGCTATTGAACAAAAATTAAGCATGACAGTTTAGCACATCAGCTGATGGTCACCTCAAGTACATTAAATGGCATTTAAGGCCATTTTCACACCTATAGTTAATTTACTCTGGTCCAAATCACTTGAGTTTGTAAACTTGTAGCTTTTTCCCCTGGTTTGGTTTCTTTTCACACAGAGAAAACTCCAAGCGACCTCAAAGCAAACCAACATGCGTCACTGCAAACCACGTGAGTACACTCAGTCCGCTTATTGGCCAGATGTTTCTGAGCCATGGGGCAACAAAGTAAATCCAGGGAGAAGATGCTGTGTTCTGGACGTTTGATAACATGGAGAATTTACTGATATCATTCGTATTTATCTGGGCAATGTTTCAGGCAAAACTCTACGAGCTAGTCTATGGTAATCTGTCGCATCCCAGAATGCAAAGCATACCTGGCTACGGGAAGGCGTTTAACTCAAACTTGCACCATACACATGGTAGTTGGGTCGTATCAGGGTCACGTCATTACTCTCACCATAAATGAACCACGCTGGAGTTTGTTGTTTGGAACCAGACCGAAACCACCTCCTCCAAAGGGTGCAGCTGAGTATGATTACCGTGTGTTCACATCTGCACAAACAAACGACATCAGGGGGAAAGCGAACCAGAGTTCAGTTTAAACAGACCAAACAGCGCAGGTATGAAACCCCCCTAAGTAACTACGGTTCCTCAAGCTCAAGCACCAGGTTCAAACCTGTGTCTGTGTGGAGTTTTCATGCTTTTACACATAAAAAAAACACATGCCAGGCTAGTTGTCCAAGACACTGGCTTACATCTGGATCTGGTCCCTGGAAGCTGAATGGTAGCCATTCACTGCTCCCTATACTTAGAATGGGTGAAAAGAACAGGATGAAATTCTCTACAGATATCAGTAAATTAAAAATGACTATAATAATCAGTAAAAGTAAATTATCCTAATTTATCTGCGGGCGTAACCTTTGGCGGGTTAGATGCATGTGTGTCCCTCATTCTTCAATATCGCAGTTAACGGCACACTTCCATGTAGACTTGAGTGCTAGTTTGTTTACTTACTCTTGCTTCCCTGCTGGGGCTCAGCCTGCCAGCATCTGTGGATCAAACACAGAAAAAGCCATTAAACATACAATGACAGTGACAGTGTTCCAGGCTGGAAAATTACTTAATATGATTTCAATTTGACTTGAAGGCATTTAGGTTCAAAGAGAAAGACTTGAAAGCACACCTAGGCCCAAAAACATGGAATCATTAACTTTCAGTTAAATATATATAGCACCAAATCACAATGATTGTCATCTCAAGGCACTTTTTACTGTAAGGTAAATACCCTTCAGCATTTTAGACAGAAACCCCTATGATCCAACTATCCTTTATGACAGTGGAAGAAAAAAACCTTTTAACAGTAAGACATCTCCGGTAGAAGGAGACTCTGGAAGGGCGGCCATCTGCCGGGGTTAGTGGAAAGAGAAGATAGAAAAGAAGAGCTTAGAGAAACAAGAAGCAATATAACAAATCCTCAGCAGGTTGCTTGGGCTAGTAACTGCAGATCAGATCGTGCAGCTCTCCAGATACCTGCAGAAAGTAAAGTGAGAGCACAGAGAGAACTAAGCACAAATGGGAGAGAGACATAGGTGCATTTTTTTTAAGGGAATTTTGTAACAGTTTTCAGATACAAGCATCCTGTTTAAGGCAGCAGTAGCTGCTATCACCTGTAGAGCTGGATGATTGTATAAATACTTTTGGGACCAACACTGAACTCCGTCCATCACTGGGGAAATTTGCCTACTGATTCTTCTTGATGGTGAAGTTTCCTCAAGGTAAAAAAATATGCACAAAGTAATTTAAAATTCATTTAGAGCCAAAACCAACAGAATGTTCCTGAGCTGCTTTTGTCTCTCATGAGTGCCATTAAACCTGCTTCTCACTGGGACTCAACCAGCAACTCACACGGGCTATTAAAACTGCTTCTCCTCAACCAGCAGGCTCAGCAGGTATTGTGTTGACTGTTAGAGCTTCTGTTCTAAAACTGAAGTCCCCCTCAGTCTATACTGAAAAACAATGTTTTATTTTAGTTCACTGTTTGGTATTCAGACAAATAAGAGAGAAGATTTTAGTTATTTCTTTTTAATTTATGTTTATCTTTCCAGCAAAACACACCAGTGATGCATGATTTATTTAAAGTACTACAGAGAATAAACTGCTGATGATTATTTGGATGTTTGGTTTGTAGCTTTGTTTTTGTGGCTTTTTATATTTGCTTTCTTTGTCTTTTGTTTTGTTTTGTTTTTTCTGTATAATTCTTTGTTTTGAAAGGAAACTGTTCAGTCCTCCACTGCCCAAGATAAATGGGTCAACGTTGCATAAAAAGAAATTGTCTGTGCAAGGGAATATCTTCACTGCCTTTGTTTTATATAAAATAGCACTTGAACAAAAGTTGCTATCTTACCGTACTGACCCTGTATTTAAAATCCACATACATTTAGATCCATAAATATTTGGACAATGACACAATTTTTGTAACTGTGCCTCTGTACATCACAACAGTGGATTGAATTGCAGACTTTCAGCTTTAATTCAAAGGGTTTAACAAAACTATTGCATTAACTGTTTAGGAATTACAGAGACTTTTTTACATAGTCTCAAATTTTCAGAGACTCAAAAGTCATTGAACAGTTGACTGCCAAGCAGTTTCATGCCTAGTTATTGCATGACAGATTAAGCAGATAAAAGATCTGGAGTTGATTCTAAGTATTGAACTTGCATTTGGTAGCTGTTCACTGCAACTTCCAGTATGAGGTCCAAAGAGATGTTGTTGCAAGTGAAGGAGGCCATCATTAGACTGAAAAACCAAAGTAAACCTATACTATATTGCCAAAAGTATTCACTCACCCATCCAAATCATTGAATTTAGGTGTTCCAATCACTTCCATGGCCACAGGTGTATAAAATCCAGCACCTAGGCATGCAGACTGCTTCTACAAACATTTGTGAAAGAATGGGTCACTCTCAGGAGCTCAGTCCAGTCTTGAAATTTCCTCACTACTAAATATTCCACAGTCAACTGTTAGTGGTATTATAACAAAGTGGAAGCGATTGGGAACGGCAGCAACTCAGCCAAGAAGTGGTAGGCCACGTAAAATCACAGAGCGGGGTCAGCGGATGCTGAGGCGCATAGTTCAATTCAATTCAGTTTTATTTATATAGCGCAAATTTACAACAATAGTGGCCTCAAGGCGCTTTATATTTAAGGGTAAAGAACCTACAATATAGACAGAAAACCCCAACAGTCAGATGACCCCCTATGAGCAAGCACTTGGCAGCAGTGGGAAGGAAAATCTTCCTTTTAACAGGAAGAAACCTCCAGCAGAACCAGGCTCAGGGAGGGGCAGCCATCTGCCGCGACCAGTTGGGGATGAGGGGAAACAGAGGAGAGCAGACGGAGACAGGACAAAACACACACTATGGGAGAGAGACAGAGTTAATAATAACTAATGATTAAATACAAGTGGTGTATAAACACATGGAGAGTGAAAGGAAGTGATGTAGAGGAAGTGCTCAGTGCATCATGGGAAGCCCCCAGCAGCCTAAACCTATTGCATCTTAACTAAGGGATGGTTCAGGGTCACCTGATCCAGCCCTAACTATAAACTCTATCAAAAAGGAAAGTTTTAAGCCTAATCTTAAAAGTAGAGAG
>VUQI01031297.1:0-12901 GCA_015106735.1 Paratilapia polleni
ATTTCCCTTTAAATGGTGCCACATTTGTAAGGAAAATGCATTTGTGGGTTTAACAGCAGAGTTGAGTATGTGGGTTGCCCCCATGAAGAACTTGCCAAATCTTCTCTGCCAATACCAAACAGCTTACATCCAGAATTTGGAAGTGGAGAGGATGGAATGGCCTGCCAACAGTCCTGATCTCAACCCCATTGAACACTTGTGGGATCAGCTTGGGTGTGCTGTTCGTGTCAGAGTGACCAACACAACCACATTGGCTGACTTGCGACAAATGCTCATTGAAGAATGGGATGCCATCCCACAGCAGTGTGTGACCAAGCTGGTGACCAGCATGAGGAGGAGGTGCCAGGCTGTTGTGGTTGTGTATGGTTCTTCCACATGCTACTGAGGCCCCTGTTTGTTAAATGAATAAATTGTTGAATTGCCAGTATGTCTTGTTTCTTCAATCATCCAATCTTCAATCATCCAATCCAATAAACGACACCAAGTTCTTCATGGGCGCAACCCACAAATGCATTTTCCTTACAAATGTGGCACCATTTAAAGGGAAATAAACAGACTTTCCAACAGTATGAGATTTATTGCCAAGAAGCATTGTTACAACAAAGAAATAATTGTCCAAACACAAATTTCCTTACTTTTTGTGCTAAGTTTAGAAATATATATAAATCTGACAATTAGCCAGACAGTCAGTATACTCGTTGCTTACTGTGACTAAATATTATTATTATTATTGTTATTATTATTATTATTATTAAATACAGCTTTGGGAAACATATGCTGAAGCATTAACATGTTATTCCCTCTACGAGCTCTGTGTTATCTTCACATCTCGGATTTGTCCAGTGATTCATATTGGTTTCATGCTTATCGATGGCTTGTCCTGTGGGTGCAGAAAAAAAAAGACTTCTTAGAGTTTTGTAGAAAGACTTAATAATGATGACAATATCTTGATACATGACAACCAAGGAAAAGTGTATTACAGAAAGATGATTATATGAAGCATTCTCACAGGCTCAAAGCAAAAATTGGAACTGTTCTGGAGTAGATCATACAAACTCTGTCAGTGCATAGCACTCTTACTGATAGCTCCTCAGGTGCTGGCATAATTAACAGTGCTTCGGTGTTTCATTTACAGAAGCACAAGGCAGCTTCAGCTTTGCTTGCAGACTTGCACATGGCACACTGTGCCATTTATAATCTCCCGGTTAGTTTGTTGTAGCTAGTGTCAGGCAGAAGTGTCAGCTGATGGGTTGATGAGCTGCTGGCCAACTGTTTTAAGCATGTGGGCTTCTTTTCCTCCCCAAAGGCATCTGTTGTGACATGAATTATCTATTTATTTATTCAGCAGAACAGAAGCATTATTTTGCCTGCAGAGCAGTACTACTCAGGCAAACCCCACCAGCCCCCATGCTGTGTATGGAAATTAATCTCGCTCTTTATTCCTGCACTTACTACTAAATCTACTGTAACACGCTGATCAGTGAGCCCACTGCCTTGGGACATATTTACACATCAGTTGAGAGCTTTCACCAGCAGCACCAACTGTGGCCAGGATGTAATGACTGCAACCAGTAAACACAAAGTGGCATTAGGAAACATTGTAGCACAACACCTTAAACATAACATGTAATATACCAGAAAAGATGTGTTGGTGAAATATTATAAATACACTCTTGAATCATTTTATGTATATCTCTTTGTTTGCAACACAGTTTTATTAATTTTTTTTATTTCTTATTTTTTTTGTATAGTGCCGTGGGAATTCTGTGCACAGCTGATTTTTGACTTGGTTCTACAAAGAAGGGAAAGGAAAACAGGCTTTTGGAGAAGTGTCATTGCAGTTAGGAAAATCAGTACAATCCATATTGCACTGAGGAGTTTGAACAAACAATGGATACTGTTTGTGTTTTTGAGGTTTGTTTTATGACAAACCCCCATGAGCCACAGTGAAAACAGAATAAAGCAAAACAAACAAACAAAAACCTAAAACATATAGATGCAGAGTGGAAGCATGTGTCTCCAGTTCACACACATGTAATGTGTGGTGTGTGTGTTTCAAAAAACGATCGAGTGCTCAAGTCAGAAGCATTTGGAGCCTCCAAGCATAACTGGCAGTGTGTTTACTGCGGCTCTGATCCAACACATCTCTATTAGATTTTCAAGGGTACTGTGTGTGTGTGTGTGTGTGACATGTCAGTGATGTACTTTCAGGTGTCCAGAGAGTCTTCGTCCAGACACTGTCAGGCCCTGTTTACTGCCATGCAAGAGAGACTGTATCGTCACCCCATACAGTGACTGGAGCCCCTGTCCATCAACATGTCGAGCAGGTAGCTTCAGTGCACAAAGTGATGCTTCTCACAGTGTCACAAACAATATAACTGTCTCCCCAGTAATGAAGCAGACAAAATATGCTCATCATTATTTCAGGTCCAGCAGAGAGATTAAAAGCATCATGCTGACTGAGAAGGAAAATCCAAAATTCCAGTTCTCTTGTGTCTGCTGTGACATGTTTAATAAATGCCAAGGAAATGCAATGTTTCCAACAAATATTCCCAAGGTTAGATCCCCAAAGAGAATGCCTAGTGGAGATAAAAAGCAATGTGGGACAAGGACTGTGACAGTCCTGTTATGGTTTTCTTCCTCAAGATCTTTAAGGTAGGGTATGATGCTAAAAAACAAAAACAAACAAACAAACAACTGTATGGTGATAGTAGGTGTTATTTCAGATTTAGTGGAGGTGCTAGAAATCCTGTGTTTGTTAATTTGGAACAAATTATTTCCATGCAAATACACCAGAAGGTGAAAATGAATCACTCTGTTATCTTGGATGTTTCTTCTTTCTGATACAAGACATCTGATACAAGATACAAGATAGGTCATCCTCACATTCTTCTCGTCATGCTGAAGTGTCCGTTAGGCTTATGAGATACTTGCTTTTACTGACAGTATGCTGGAGCTGCACTGCATCCCAAAACCATTTCAATCTTTAATAAATTACTCTCCAAATTGAATCTCTAGGAGCTGCACTCTGATGTAATAGTCCTGATATAGAAGTGGACTTCCTGTAAAGTCAATAACCTCTACTAACTGTGGAGGTGTATTGGATACCACAGAGCAGATAATGGGGATGATATTCAAGATTTTACTTGATTACATTAGCCTTCCCTTGCTCTCTTCCAGCAGAGGGTGAGCAGATAGATGAATCTGAAGGAAGGCTACTAGGGTAGGCTAGCTAGGCTA
The DNA here is from genome assembly GCA_015106735.1 of Paratilapia polleni. Classification (NCBI taxonomy): domain Eukaryota; kingdom Metazoa; phylum Chordata; class Actinopteri; order Cichliformes; family Cichlidae; genus Paratilapia; species Paratilapia polleni. The sequence continues at coordinate 3,241 of VUQI01031297.1, forward strand.
CCTGCTCTACATTTGCATATTAAATAAAACAATTCTCAGAAAACACAAAAGACATCCTTTCTTTAAAGGACATTTTCAAAGATTCTGGACATTTTGGAAAGTGAGTGAACAATAACAACATGTTCTCTCTACTTCAGTTTAGAGGTTCAGTACATCTTTCTGAAACTACTGGAAAGAGAGAAAAAAAAAAGCAACTTTCAGCTGCTCCCTTATGCTCAAGGAGTCACCACAGCAGGTAGTTCTGCATATTTGCATTGGCACATTTTTACACCTTTCCTGACATAACCCCCAAGGGTTTTGTGTCTCCTCCTGGGATTGAACCAGAGATTTTTTGCTTGTTAGGCAAACACAGGGGCGTGTCTAGAAAGGGTGCATGGGGTGGCACCAGCCCCCCCTGAAATATGATTGATTAAATATTTCTGACTAAATATTCTGATTTCTTGTGGGCCCCCCTTGCTGTGTTCTTGGTCCCCTCTGTGCCACCCCATTTAAAAAATCCTGGAAACGCCCCTGGGCAAATGTGTAAACCACTACACTACAAAGCCACTTTTCTGAAACTACTAGAACTAATTTATGTAAATGTGTTCTCTTGTGGCTTCCCTTAGATGGTAACACTAAGAAGAAGCAATACAGAAAACGGATCATCATCCAGTTCCCGGCTAATGGGGGACAGGACTGCCCTGAGGTACTGACCCAGGAAAGAGACTGTGAGGCTCCCTCTGTCTGTGAGGGATATAGGTATGGGTCCTACTCAACATAAACACTTTCACATATAAATTTCAATTGTATTCATATAGCCTAAATCACAATATATGTCATCTCGAGACACTTGAGACTAGAGAGGAAGGAGAGGAGTCTGTTAGCTGAAGGCTATGCCTCCTATTCCACTTTTGGATTACAGCTAGAGCTACTGGGACATCATCACAGTACATTAGTATAGCCTATGAATAACAAACACATGGCCAAGTTTTTCAGCATCACTTCGAAATAGGATCTTCTTAACTATGACCATACTATATAGGTCAAAGATGGTTGTCTTTAGAGATTTGTTTTCTGTGCAAGATTGCATGTTCATGACAGAAAAGTTCCTTGTGATCAATAGTGTTCTTCACAAGTTTAAAAAAAAATAAGACCTGAACCTTAAACATACTGATCTTTTCAACACAAATTAACATGACGGGTTCTGCCAAATTTGAGACCTGAATCCAATTCACAACCCACATGATTTCATTTGTTCCTGAATGTAAGCTTTTCAGGCTAATGGAACATGCTGTCTCTGTCCCTGTTCTCACTGGGTACATAAAAATCAAAGTGACAATAAAAAAATAAATAAATAAAACTCAAACCCAGTCTTAACTTTTGTCCAATGAAAGTACCAAATCTAAATGGAAACATTAAACTTTATTACATTTGGGTCAGATACATGAACTCTAACAACTCTAACTAACAATAGTGTCTGAGTTTGGATGTCAATGGGGGGATTTTTTTTTGGTCAGTACCCTGCAGTGCTGAATATGTTGTTTTTTTTGTAAGAGCCAACTCTAGTCTCTATACGCAACTCACAAAATAGAACAGTAAAGTTCTCATTCAAGACATCTTTTCTTCTGTCTTTTTTGACAGATGGAAAACCCATAAGTGGCGGAGATGTCAGCTGGTCCCATGGTCTGTTCGGCAGGACAGTCCTGGAGCTCAGGAGACCTGTGGGCCAGGCCTACAGGTTCGAGGTGAGGATAGCCACACACACACACACACACACACACAAACACACAAACCCCTGTGGATACAAGTTACACAAACATTCACATTTTAGTTCCTTTCCTCTACATGAACCCGTTAAACAAGAAGAGCAGCATAACCGTGAGCAGTCATAAGGAAGAATCTTATGAATCTACTGAGCAAATGTTTTTGCAAAAACCCGGGACGAGTGAATAAGCATCTGAGCCGTAGAGGCCTCATACAGCTTTAATCCTCCCATGAAATGATATGGGACTAAAGGACAAACCCATTGTTATTAACCAGGGTGTTCAGCTATTTTTGTTGCATGGTTTATTGATGAAATTCTTTGTTAGCAGCAAAAGATGTTTGACAGGAGCAATAATGGCTTTGCATCACTGTTCACAATGTACCACTAAGAAGTGGTTTTGCAAAATGACATCTCATCGTCAGGGAAAATGTAAAGCATACACAACAATTAATCACTTCATTGGAAAAAAATGAAAAATTGTGTGGGCAGAAATTTTCAGATGTATTAATTTACAATTTGTTACCAAACAGACTAATATAATATATTATGATGACTATTGTAATATGCATTATTCATTTAAGTTGTCACAGGCATTAGTGTATAGAACTCAGACTCCTTTTAAAGTCTCTTAGACAGAGACTATTATCAGTTTCCAATGATTCGCATCCTGATCCTCCATCTTGGGAGGCTCTTGTCATTATGTACCATTTCCTGTAATGGTATACTCTGAGCTGGAGAGACAATTCAATACAAGCCTTTTATTATTCACCCACTCACTCATACAGAGTGTGTAAGGTATAACCAGTTTATAGACCTTACTTCTAATGTTGCCCATGGATGTGTGTGTCTGTAATTTATACATGTATAGATGTTGTGGATACTAAACAGAAGTAAAAACCCAGATAACCTGAAATAATGACATTTTTAATAATGTTGTATTATACTGTCAAATCATGCCTATATATTATGTTTCTGTGACAGCTGGAGGCTACTTTTAAGGCATCTTCCAGCTGCCACTATGTGCTAAATGCAGGCAGAAGTTGTTTATTTAGAAAACTGATAAATCTAGAGGCCAGAGTTACCATGTGCAACTCTTTGCTATTAGAATCATGCTTGGATAGTATTTAAATTGGCTAACTGTTGTAAGAGAGCATAAATATGAACATTAAATCCATCATCTTTCATAATCAACATGGTGCATCATCATCAGATGTTGTACCACTACCCAGAAAATAAAAAATCGCTATCCTAGCAGAACTCCATCATTCCTTTTTTTCCCCTCCTTTAGCTGTTTCATGCCGAAAGCAGGATGGTGGGCAAGCTGACATTGAAGCTTGTCTTAAGTTTGCTAGCTCCATGCCGCCTCTCACCCAGCCCTGTCAGGTGCCCTGCCAGGAAGACTGTCAGCTCAGCAGCTGGTCCAAGTTTTCTTCCTGCACAGTAGACTGCGTAGGCGTCAGGACCCGCAAGAGGATGCTAGTGGGTGAGTGGCAGACTTCCAGAATACATCAACCTTTAGTGCTAGCTCACTGGATGTAAAAAAAAATATTATTTTCGTTTTTACTTTTCTGTGTGTGAACATCACCACATAAAACCTCTCACCACCATGAAGTGGAAAAATCTTAAGGATGTTAACAGTTATTTTTTTCCTCTTTCTGCAGGGAAGAGTAAAAAGCATGACCAGTGTAAAAACAACCAGCTATATCCCCTAAGCGAGACCCAGTACTGCCCGTGTAACAAATACAATGCCCAGCCAGTGGGCAACTGGTCGGACTGTATCCTACCCGAGGGCGGTCGCGTGGAGGGCCAACTTGGCATGAAGGTACAAGGTGACATCAAAGAGTGTGGCCAAGGATACCGCTACCAGGCCATGGTGTGCTATGACCAGGACAACCGCATAGTGGAGACTTCTCGCTGCAACAGCCACGGTGAGTTTTCCACGCTTGAATAACTAAGCCTGACCCTAACCTTTCAATGCATTAAATGTTCCCTGTGGAGTCTTCTGCTGCTTCTTCTCTCTCTCCTTGACAGGGTTACAGCTGAACTTTAGAGACAATCCAACATGTCAGATAGGTGTAATATATAGTTGCATCTCTGATGGGTTGATTATTCTGAAGACACATACACCGATTAGGCATAACATTATGACCACCTCCCTAATATTGTGTTGGTCCCCCTTTTGCTAACCATACACAACACTAACTGTGATGCACTGTGTATTCTGACACCTTTCTATCAGAACCAGCATTAACTTCTTCTGCAATATGGGGTACAGTAGCTCGTCTGTTGGATCGGACCACAGCCTTCGCTCCCCACGTGCATCAGTGAGCCTTGGCCGCCCATGACCCTGTCAGTGGTTCACCACTGTTCCTTCCTTGGACCACTTTTGATAGATACAGACCACTGCAGACTGGGAACACCCCACAAGAGCTGCAGTTTTGGAGACCCTCTGACCCAGTCGTCTAGCCATCACAATTTGGCCCTTGTCAAACTCACTCAAATCCTCACGCTTGCCCATTTTTCCTGCTTCTAACACATCAGCTTTGAGGACAAAATGTTCACTTGCTCCCTAATATATCCCACCCACTAACAGGTGCCATGATGAAGAGATAATCAGTGTTATTCACTTGACCTGTCAGTGGTCATAATGTTTTGCCTGATCGGTGTATGTTAGTTCAATCAGTGAATCTGTGTGAATTGTCTTGGTTGTCACATAGACAGCTTACGTTCTTGATTTGTCATAGATGCTTACATCATGACAGACAGTGAAACGTCCTTCATTTTCTAGGTTAAACCAAATATCTATCCTTCCATGTAATGACAATGGCAATGACAATCTTGGCCTAACTTTAATCACATGGTGTCCAATTCTTTCCAAGCTGAACATTAGACGTCCTTACACAAGGCCTAAAATTAGTTCTTTTGGAAGACACTGGGACATACGTTTTTTGATGTATACCATACAGATCAGTTACAAATTAAAGGAAAAACCTGAATAAATCAGGGAAGAGACAACAGTGGCACATGCCATTCTCTGTGGGATGAATAAAAATGTAGATGCAATTGATTCAGATTTTGTATCAAGATGGCAAGGAAATGGACGGTGGCGTTGAAAGAGTTCAATGTTGGGGCACAGACATCAGGATCTTCTTTGACACAGGCAGCTTAACTGGCTGCTGTTTTAATAGGAAAGGTGAATAAATAGAATCTCCATCAGTAAATGTGGAGTGATCGACAGCACATTTGATGACTGATGCTCTTGCATTAATGCAATATATAATTTAAAAAAATTAAAAGAAACTTAGCTTTAAGTGACTGAGAAAGTCAATGCAGGATGTGATTAGACAGTTAGATAAATAGAGAGGGACATTACAGTGGGGTCAGAGTACATAAACTGCTCATTACAAAAGAAACAAACAAAAACAAAATTTTGATGTAACATTTCATTCAAACTTATGAAAGTGGTCTCTTTCAGGAAGCCCATCCACGGCCCAAGATGGCTTACTAAATGGTTTAAGTATGAAATGGTGTGAATTGTATGCTATGGCCTTCATAGTGACCAGATCAGAGCCCAATTCACCACCTATGGAATTATCTTTTAGAAGAATTGTGTTCTCCCCTCCGGTAGAGTTCCAGACACTGGGACAATTTAGGCACATTAAAGTTGTTCCTGTGCCACTTGGTGGCCCAAGACTTTACTAATGCCACCGTTTTACTGACAATACCTGTGCTTGTGCTTCTGTTGGTGTGGAGGCAGTTTGACTTCGATACCTTTTTAAAACCAGTTCACATTTTAACAGATTTGAGGACCAAATGCTAGCATTACAGAGTTGAAGTTGGGCAAGAAAAATCCATGGGAAGAAAATTACAGAATCTGCATGCATCTGCAAATCATTAATGAATTTCTGGCAATAGTCCCTCTCACAGCCACTGATGTTAATGTTTCCAGCTGTGAGACCAGCATTTTTTGCAGTGCTGTGCCATTGTTGGAAAAAATGTTTATAAGAATTCATGCTGGTTTTTCCTTTGATTTGTCATCCATATGTATAGTTTTTAAATCCAACAAGCAGTCTTCTACAAATATTGTCCTCTTAGAGTGATCGCATTTGACCCATCTGCTGCCTGTAGCCAAACATGTCAGTCCATTTTGTGGTGAGGTGTATTAACAATCCATGGTGCATTCCAGAAGAGGGAAAACAGTGAATTAAAAGTCACAGGGCCACTGGATCCTGCATTTTAAATACAGAACACATCAAAGCACTCAGGGGAATTAGCGTATCTGTTTGCTCACTGAGAAACCCGACTCGCTGTAATTCAAAGCTTTCCTCCCAGTATGGGAATGGGACTGCTTGATGGTAACCAGCTGTAACTGTAATAAGACCTTCTGCTCAAAGTTGATGCTGCTGCTTGCTTTCTATCTGATTTGGACAGTTTTATTGGCCCTGCCAGAGAGCATTGTTCAAGTAACATGGCAAGTGCTTGCTCCTTCCTTGATGATATGTCTGTTTGTAGCAGGAGTCAGGAAAAGGACTGAATAGGTGATTAGTGGGCATGGGTGGGTAACAACAAGAATCCTTTCATGCTTGAGGCAGGGTTCTAATTAGTAGCAGTGCTGGTGGTCTCCCTTAGAGTTCTGATTTTGGTATGTAGGTCAGATCATAAAAATAGATGGTTAAAATCTATTCTCCCTTAAATCTTCTCACAACTGTGTACAGTCAAGATGCTGTTAAAAATCCTGTCTTGAATGCTGCACACTCTACTTTATTCTTATGTGACTGGTTACAGGGTATATTGAGGAAGCCTGCATCATCCCCTGTCCATCTGACTGCAAACTGAGCGAGTGGTCCAACTGGTCCCGCTGTAGCAAATCATGCGGCAGTGGGGTCAAAGTTCGCTCCAAGTGGCTCAGAGAAAAGCCATACAATGGTGGCAGGCCTTGCCCTAAACTGGACCATGTCAACCAGGTAAGACAGGGCTAACTTAATCTGTGTTATTTATAGCTGAACAAAATATTCCAGTTTAACACCTGTTTTTGTGTGTACAATAACCTGAACAATGCTGTTTTCTGTTGTTTCTTCCTCTTCTTTGATGAATGGATTCCATTTACAGGCTCAAGTAAGTAGATTGCTGCTTTTTGTAATAATTATTTTGGGTCTTATTTCATAAAATATGCTTTGGTTTTTATTTAATGAGGGGTTTTTGGTGTATTGAATCATTGTTAAACTCAACAAGCAAAACTGTGTGGACCCATTCAAAATTCTCAATTTTCTTCACATTTCCTCTTGGAGATTGGAACTGTCCCTGTTGGGTAACTGTGGTGTTTGTATGTACATCAGGTCTATGAGGTGGTGCCTTGTCTCAGTGACTGTGGACAGTATGTCTGGGTGGCAGAGCCTTGGAGTGTATGGAAAGTCAGCAATGTGGACCTGAAGGACAACTGTGGTGAAGGTGTTCAAACCCGAAATGTCAAGTAAGATCAACCAAATCATGTCTACACAGGCAGACACTTGAGTTTTCTTTGGCTGCGCTCTTGTTATTGTGGCCATTTGATTTGTCATCAGTCAAGGCTTAAGCTCTGAGTAGGTTAAGCACAGAATGCCCAGATGTGTTCTTGGATCACTTCTTCGATGCAGACGTGTGAAGTTTTTAGTAGACAAGTACATCATCATGCATTTCACATCAGTCTGTAATGCTGATGACTGCTGTCAATTTTGTCTTATAATCTCTGTTTCACTGAGACAAGAAAGTAAACATTTTGTATTGGCATATCAAAATGGTGCTTAATTAAAAAATGTTTGAGATGTTTTTGGAGTTGCTGGTCTAGAGTGACCAGCAAATTAGCCACCATGATCATCATTTATACTGGTGTCTCTGTTGCCTTTGTAGAGTTTAAAACAGGTGATATCCTTCCTTTTGGAGGATAAACTTTAGTGACCGAGTTAAACATTTGTATGGAAGGCAAAAGTTGAAAGGAAAAAAGATCTGAAATTTTTAAAGCAGATTGTCAAAAAATTAAGATAATAATGCATGCTGCCTCGACGAAGATATACAGCTGGTTTAATATCCAGATATTTAGCTTTACAGACTATTAAGACTACATGTAATTATCTTTAATAACAGCTTTAACTATTAAATGTGACTATTAAAACTGGTTCAGATATTGGAGTCTTGTTGAAGGAGTGTTGTGAAACTAACTCTTGCTTCAACTCTTTCAACCCTTGCTTCAACCCCTTTTGTGACCAGGTGCATGCTTAACACAATAGATGGACCCTCTGAGCAGGTGGAGGACTACTTGTGTGACCCAGAGGAGATGCCTCTGGGGGCCCGCAAGAGCCAGCTGCCCTGCCCAGAGGACTGTGTGTTATCAGACTGGGGAGCCTGGAGCCCATGTCCAGTGGTAAGAATGGCATTCTGCTTTCTCTCATTTAGAAGAAGTTGTCAGTCTTCAATATTTCACTGTCTTTAGTTATTTTTATCTTAGATACTTTTTGGGCACATTGCCTTTATTTGATATTGGATAGTTAAGAGCCAGAGTTGAAGCAGGAGAGTGTTTCTTTTTAAATTAAGAGATCTAGTGGAGAAGAAACAGTAAAATGGTATGGCAACCCCTTCTGTGTCAGCTAAACCCACTCCTAGCACTAGAAAAGGTGCTCTGTGAATATGTACGCATGTTTGTTAATGGGTGAATGTGTCTTGTAGTGTAAAGGCTGTTGAGTGGTTGATAACACTAGAACCTTGCTACACAGAGTGCAGTCTATTTCACATATGGGGTAAATAGACTGCAGCCCAGCAGCTTTGCAGTTTTTAAACTTCTTGGCCTGTATAGCTGCACAGAATAATAGAACACTCAGTCAGTCATCAGAATATTATTCAGTAACTGTTATGATATTGAAGTACTTCTTAAACTAAAATATGTTCCAGTTTATAAAATGTGACGAGCTGCTACTTTAGTTTGGAATATCATTGTAAATGGAATGTCTTTGGGTTTTAAACTGCTGGTTGAATAAAACAAAAACAAACAAAAAAACAAAAACAAAAAAAAAATCCAAGACATTCTATTAGGTGGATTTAAATCTTCCACCTCCTCTAGTTCTTCGGGACACAGAGGTGTTCCCAAGCCAGCTGAGACACATAATCTCTCCAACATCTCCTTGGTCTGCAGTGGGACCTCCTCCCAGTTGTACATGTCCAACTTACCCTTATCAGATTCACAAAACACCTCAACTGGCTTCTTTCAATGTAGAGGAGTAGTGGCTCTATTCTGAGCCCCTCCCAAATGACCAAGCTCCTAATTAAAGGCCTGGATGACCTCTAACTTCCTACTTCTAAATGCAGATAAAACTGAGGTTATTGTGCTGGGCCCTAAAAATCTTAGAAATATGACATCTAACCAGATACTTACTTTGGCCTCCAGTGACACTGTGAGGAATCTTCAAGTCATTTTTGACCAGGATATGTCTTTCAATGCGCATATTAAACAAATATGTAGGACTGCTTTCTTGCATTTGCACAATATCTCTAAAATTAGAGGTATCCTGTCTCAGATGATGCTGAAAAACTAGTTCATGCATTTATTACTTCTAGGCCGGACTATTGTAATTCATTATTATCAGGTTGTTCTGAAAGCTCCCTGAAAAGCCTTCAGTTAATCCAGAATGCTGCAGCGAGAGTACTGACAGGAACTAGAAAGAGAGACCATATTTCTCCCATATTAGCTTCTCTTCATTGGCTACCAGTTAAATCCAGAATTGAATTTAAAATCCTTCTCCTCACATACAAAGTCTTAAAAAATCAGGCCCCATCATATCTTAAAGACCTCATAGTACCATACTATCCCAATAGAGCACTTCAATCTCAGACTGCAGGCTTACTCGTGGTTCCTAGGGTATTTAAAAGTAGAATGGGAGGCAGAGCCTT
>VUQI01031299.1:0-15071 GCA_015106735.1 Paratilapia polleni
TTTGTTTGATGGCTTGTGACCATCCATCTTCCTCTTGATCACATTCCAGAGGTTTTCAATGGGGTTCAGGTCTGGAGATTGGGCTGGCCGTGACAAGGTCTTGATCTGGTGGTCCTTCATCCACACCTTGATCGACCTAGCTGTGTGGCATGGAGCATTGTCCTGCTGGAAAAACCAATCCTCAGAGTTGGGGAACATTGTCAGAGCAGAAGGCAGCAAGTTTTCTTCCAGGATAACCTTGTACGTGGATTGATTCATGCGTCCTTTGCAAAGACGAATCTGCCCGACTCCAGCCTTACTGAAGCATCCCCAGATCATCACCAATCCTCCACCAAATTTCACAGTGGGTGTGAGACACTGTGGCTTGTAGGCCTCTCCAGGTCTCCTTCTAACCATTAGACGACCAACTGTTGGACAAAGCTAGAAATTAGACTCATCGGAGAAGATGACTTTACTCCAGTCCACTATGGTCCAATCCTTATGGTCTTTTTCAAACTTCAGCCTGGCTCTTCTTGCAGTGGTCTCTTAATTTTTGCCAGAGCTGTGTATATATATTTATATATTTATCCTTTTACTTATGTTGTTTTGTTGGTATTTATTTTACACACCCTTTTTGTTTTGGGGAAACATTTTTCATATAAAAAATAACTGAGCTGTTTTCAAGTCTTTGAGCTCTTTATCACAGTTATTCAATTCAGTTCAATTTATATAGCACCAAATCACAACAACAGTCGCCTCAAGGCACTTTGTATTGTGGGGTAAAGACCCTACAATATTAGAGAGAAAACCCCAACAATCAGACAACTCCCTATGAGCAAGCACCAGGTGACAGTGGGAAGGAAAAACTCTCTTTTAATGGGAAGAAACCCAAAACTTCTACAAAAAGTCACAATGACAGTCACCTTTTTCCCTCTGGGGGCGTCTCACTGCCAGCACAAAGAGGTGGGGGCATTTTCTTTGCCCAGGGGATCATAGTCTCGAGGTTCATTGTCTTGCTTTTTTGAAACCAAACGTAATGACATTATAAGACAGGGTCATGTCACTCAGAGATCCCTGGCCTGGAATTTATGGGAGATTCCAGTAACAGTAAAAGTGACAGTAACTTCTGTCACTAAGGGAAAAAAAAAAGCTTTATAAAATCTTAACTTGCAGCAAAACAAGGTTTTAAAAAGGTTTTTTCCATGCAAACTCAGCTTTATCCTAAAAGATATGACTTGTTGAACTCAGTCTGACATTAACTGATGTACACTTTTAATGTGCATTATCTTTATGTTTAAATTTTACATTTTTACATCTTATATAGGCTGTATTTTATATATATCATTTAGTTTATCTTTTACAGTTAGCGCTATTATTTTATACCCTCTGTGCAGTGCTGATGCTCCCGTAATGTCATTAACTGTTGTTTTATAATGATAATAGCCCAGTATTTTAATGTCATATTCTTATATTTTATAGATTTTTTTATCTGTCACTTTTTATTATTTTTAGACGTTATGCACCATGTGAGGTCATTTTATTTGTTGCACCGTGACAATAAAATTCATGAGTCTTTATCAGGTCTGACTGGTGATTCTGTAAGTTCATTTTGGATAACAGTTCAAAATAACTGCCCAGATAAGTGCCTGAAGGTGTTTCAAAATGTAGCAGGACTTGGTTAGAAGGACTTGAGGTCCAAAAATTCATCCAGTAGAGGGTTTATTTTCCCACAGATTTCCATACAGTCAGACTCGTTTTTTTGCAGGCACGTGTCGTCCCCTGGTGGTCATTAAAAAAAAATTCACTTTCATCTTTTATATACAGTCTGTGCTCCATTGGCTTTCTTTACTTTGTCTAAAAAACATTATATGGATCAAAGTTACAGTCTTACTTTGACGGTGGCGGCCTTAAATCATCAAACAGCAGCACAGGCGAACACTCGGCGCTCTTATTTTGAAGGGGCGCGCCGCCTCTTTCCCGCCCTCCCTCCATCTTGGCGCAGCTAGCTTGACGCAGCGGAGCGCCAAACGGAGGCAGAGCGGATCAATTTGGAGCCTCGGCGGTTGATCGGGATTATGCGGCGCCTCTGATTGCTGTATCGGTAAGAACCTGCGGCCCGTGGCCCCTCGCACCGAGCCGGTGACCGAGCCGTTGGCTCGCGCTGCCGTTTTACCGCAGAGCCGCGCGCTCAGCGGCCGTGTTTTCTCCCCCAGCAGACCTCCCCTCTCCTTTGTTCGCCTGCGCCTCTTCGCGCACCGCTGCGGGTTTTGTAAATACTGGCGCAACATGGCCGCCGTGTTTGCGGAGGAAAGAGCCAATTAGCTGTGCGCATATTTTCATCTTTAGCGTGCGGATGCTGGCTAATGAGGAGGAGGAGGGTAAACTGTGACCTCTGAATGGTCATCTTCATCACCATCACCACCATCATCAGGCAGAAACGGTTCCTCACACAGCCTTCAGATCCGGAGGGAGCAGCTATCAGAGCCGGGGCTGTTTTAATTTGATGAAATACTGGAATGTGTGATTGGGTCTGTTCGGTCTCAGCAGGGCCGACTTTAACTCCCACACAGTCCAGGGGGCAGATACCTGAGGCTGGCCCCCCCCAGTGACACCCCTATATAAACTTCTGCCTATTTTTTATTGAATTTCTGCTGATATGGAAAAGCTTGTAACAGAAGAAATCAGGAGTAAAATACATCTTTAAGACCTCACTGGAAAGGTAATTTCTTCTATCACCTAAAAACAACAATAGCAACAAAAATATTTTTTAACCTATTATTAGTCATAATCATAACAATAACTAAAATGTTCTTTATACCAGAACTATGAAAATGTTCACAGGCTTTCTTCGTCTTGTCATACAAATCTTTGTGAAGTTTCACACCTCTGCGGCTAACCTTGTGTGAGATAATGACTTTTAAGTTTTAAGCGTCTCCAAAATGCTCCCCACAGGGGATGAGCTTAATGACAGGTCTTAGATTGTCCCGTTCTTCCCTCGGATTGATGTAATTTCTGCTCTCTCAGGCTTTATTTCAGTGGCTTTCTTTTCTCTTGTCTGCTTGGCTGCTCTGCTCTTTCTTTTAGCAAGTGACTAAAACACAGCCGAAGTTAGGTCAATATAAATGTCACCCCAAAAAATGTCTTTAATCAGTCATATCTGAATAACAATAACTAGAACATGCTTTATGACAGAATAATAAAATTCATTGCAAAATGTTCTCATTTTGTGCTCCAAAACTGGGAAATTTCAGACCTCTGCAGCTAAATTTATATGAGATAGTGACTTTTAGGTTTGTAGCGTCCCTGAATGTCTCCACAGAGTCTCCAATTGTCAAAATTGTGAGTTTTACTTATTTCTGTGACACTGAAAAAACAAATCAAAGCATTTTAATGTTTAGAAAACAGTTTAGTCTTCATTTCGCACCAAGCTTATCTTGATGCCAATTATCCTGCGGGCGTCTGCAGCGTAAAATGGGGAAATTCCCTCCAATACGTACTTTTATATCTCAGCTAAAATCCAGCCAAACTACCCACGCTTTCCGCCATTGGAAAGGTCAAATCAAGTCACTTTATGTGTGTAGCACATTTAAAAACAACAGAACTTCATCCACAGTGCTTTACAGTCAGTGCTGTTATAATCTGGACTTCTAAGTCTTAGTGTGTTGGGAGTAATAAACAGGGAGAAGTACGTGGCAAGAGTTGGAAAAATACATAAAAGTTCGATAAAAGCTGAGGGGAAGCATTTATAATGAAAATAGCAGAGGTCCCTTGGAGCCTTGTGGGACGCCACATTTAATGGGAGCAGACGAGGGTGCGCAGTTTTCTATTTTGAAAGGGAAAATGATCAATGATCAATCAAAAATGATCAACATGTCAACGACACAATGTACAACGAGCTAAATGACCTTCCAAACTAGGAGCGCTCGCCGGATGACACAAGACACTTCCAAGATAAAAAAAACAAAAAACAAAACAGACACACCCAACTACAAAATCCAGGAAGCCGAGAAAAAGTTTTCATGTCTGTAAAGTTTAGTTTAAATTTTACGAACAAAGCGATCAGACGATGAGTAGTTTAAAGAAAAACCTCTTTTGTTCTTTTCACCTGTGGATCCTTGCAGACCACATGGGGAGAAACAACCGAGGACACAGAATCAGACTTTATGACCTTTGACCGTTAGGAGTCGCCACCGTTTTCCATGCATTTGGCTTACGATGCTGCAAAATCTGAATGAACTACACTTTGGTGCTCATGATTTCTGCAAAATGAACCGAATGGTTAATTATGGAGAAAAGTTTAACCAGTTGTACGTTTATACAAAACACAAAACCACTTTGAACTAGATTAAATGGGTCTTGGCAACCCGGTGGTTGTTATCAGATCAAACCCAGAGCACAAAGAGGTCTGTGAGGGGAAACCCCCCCCTGAAAATAGAGGCCTTAGGAGAGGTAAAAACGAACATTTAAAATCTTAGATATTGCTTCTCACCTGCTGTTTGTTTTCTTGTTTAGTCAGAATCTCAAAGATAAGTTATATTTCACAGATATCTTTACATTTTACAGCTGAAAGCATTTGATATGGCTAAATGTTCAGTATGTTTACTTAAAAATTTATTTCCTTAACTGACTCTGACTTTCCTTACTTCCTGTCATACATATGAAGTGTTCAAATGGTCGATGTTCACGTTAAACATGGCCAAAGTTTTAAATAATTAGAAACTTCTGTACACGGACTCAATGTCAGTTTTTTCTTGTCCTGGATCTGTGCGATGTCATAGAAAATGGATATCCCTAATATGGTCATCTCAGGCACAGAAGCCCCACCCACTTAATGTTCAAATCTCGGGAGGCCAATCAGAAGAAAGCTGGCTTGAAGGGGGAGGAGACACAGGAAGAACTGAGGGTCTGCAGTAAAAGATACAGAAGGATTATTTTGAACTGTAAATCATGCAAAGCTACCCTAGCAGAGCTGAATGAGCAGAGTAGGTCACCTTTAATAATGAGCTCTGTTTGGATTCAGCCGAGTATTCGTATTTATGGTGGTGTAAAACAAACAGATTTTCCCACAGCTGTGAATTTCTGGTCCTTTATGTGTTTCTGACTGTAAAGGATTGTTCTGGTGGATTTCAGCCTGCTCTGATAGCTCACAGACCCACAGCAGACACATGCATGTGAAGTACAAACCTGAAGGACCCTTTATACTCCTCCTCCTCTCTGATGTGAGTCTGCCGTTACGCTGTGATGTCACTCCAGCACTGCATGTGTCTGACCTGGCGGTTGGTGTTGCAGCAGCAGCAGGTCTGTGGTTTCTGTTGCAGGTGTGGTTACAGCTGCAAACATCAGGAGCAGCTCGGAGCAAATCCTCCCGCCGCCGTTTGCGACCTCGTTCGGGGTATTTTCCCTCCGCTGCGTTCAGAGACTCACCTGTATTTTCTGTTTCGTTACCAGAGAAAGGTGTTATTGTTCACACTGACTGTTTTATACCGTTTTAAAAGGAGGTTTTTGTTTTTTACAGATTTGATCTTTATAGAGAGGAAGTGATGAAGTCATTTAACCTCATGTGGTCCTTTAATCGATTTCCCAGTTAATTGGAAGGCTGGTTCAGTCTTTCTCTTTCTTAATTGGCTGGTATGGCGTTATTAAACAAGTCTGCACTTCAGTATTCCACTGTTTGGATTTTTCTTTGCTGTGCAGGTGTTAAGCTGTGAATTTAAATATCTCCCATCTCAATGCATTAACACCCAGTATGAGTTCAGGAAGGATTATTTTGAACTGTGGATCATGCAAAGCTACTCTAGTGGAGTCCAAGAATAAAAATATGGAGCTTGAACTGAACAGAATAGATCAACTGAATTAATATCTAACTCTGCTTATCCACTTAATGTCCCCATATACAGAGAAACTATTGTTACTTACATCCAGAAATGTGATTTAATAAGAAACAATTATAGTTTATTTCAGTTTCAGTATAAACTTCAATATAATGATAAAACGTATTAAATTACAATCAGTGTGCCATTAAACGATAGTTTTTGGAAACTGGCACTATCTCTGTAGTCTTGCAGGATTTGCAGAAATCGATTAAATGATATGTGATATCTGCAGTCCTGCACTGTAGTTCAGGCCTTTATTGGTTGTGAAAAAACCAGAAACATCAGCTGGCATCCAAATGGATGAGTTATAAAACCATTCTCCCAGCAGGCTGTAAACATGTTTCTTTCTGCTGTAAAGTTGGACATTTTAACATGGGAGTCTATGGGGACTGACTCACTGCTGGAGCCTCTGGTGGACGTTAGAGGAACTGCAGCCTCGTTTTTCAGTCCTGGAGGTTGATGCTCGAGTTAAACTGACTGTCTGGGGAGTTTAACATACAGCAGGGTGCAGGATTCCTGACCTTTGACCTCTGACCTTTAGAGCTGTAGTCGTCCAGATAGTAATCAGATTAGTCAGAGACGCAGCATTAAATTTAGCTTTAAACTGTGGCATCCTCGGCTGCTGTGATTGGTCAGAATCAATAAAACCTTAATGTGACTGCATTCAGGCACGTGAGATCTCCGTCAGACTGATGAGTTCATGGAAAAGTCCTGACTGTGTTTCCATCTGCAGACCGACTGTAGTCACATGATCTCAGCTGTTTTATGGCCCTTTCACACAGGACGCAGCATGTGCTGCGCATACACGTAATGAGCGGACGCAAAAAAAAGACGTACTGGCAGAGCGCAGCGGTCTGGTCAACACAAATTTTGGGGCATGCTCTGAAGCTTGCGGTCAGGGCAGCCTTCTGCCAGACTTCCTGTTTTAGCCCCTTGTGCCATTTTTAAAAAAAATTTTTTAAGTGTTTTATTTAATCATTTCTGACACTTCTTCAGATTATAATTTTACAATTTTGGAAATTAAAAATTTCAATTCCAAATATTTTCTCTATATATTTGTTATATATATTTTTTCTTTTTTTACATTATGTATTTTGGAATGTATTTATTTTATTTATTTTATCCTTTAAAAATATTTTCAGTGTTTTTGAACTTTTTTCAAATATAATTTTGACAGTTTTATGTTTTTAAAAGATATTTTAAGATACTTTTAAAGATGCTTTTTTGGATATTTTATTTATTTTTATTTTCATTTAATTTTCTTTGTATTTCTGTTTTTTAATGTGTATTTTCTAAAAAAAAAAAATTTGATTTTTTTCACCTGGCTTTTCTTTATTGTTTTAAATTTTCCCCCCTGACATTATTTTATTTATTCATTTGTTACATTTTTCAGACGTTTTACTTCGTGCTGCTCGGCCTGTTACAGATCATTGATTTGGCTTCAGGTTGATTCATTTTGTAGCTGCCACTTTAATAAATCAGCTGGTCGAACTTCTTACTGATGGAAGAGTTCAGTGTGGTTTTTTAAAATTTATAATAGAAATTTAAATGAATAAAATTGTTACTTTTAGCAGCATTTCTAAACCGTAAAGTCGACTGAGCGCTCTGGATCAGTGATAATAAACAGAACATGGTAAAAATAAAGCAGGGACACGACAGAGTGCAGAGATAAAATCAGTTTGAAACAACAAAGGAGCAGAGAGAAATGGAATAAAACATTAACATTTTAAATGTTATTTGAAGGTTAGATTAAAAAAACCTTTTCCAGAACGATTAAATTCCTCACTCTGTAGGAAAATGCAGATTTTTATGTCTCTCTCTGGTTTTTCCTCCTCAGACTGAACGTATCGTTCCTGCGCCGAGTCCAGCAGCTGTGACGTCAAATGCAGCCTGTCCAGGGCCCAGCCTAATTCCTGGTGCTCCTTCTCTCCCACCTCCTCCTCCCTCCTCTCCCCACCCTCCCCCCTTCCTGCCCCCCTCCTTTCCTCAATCCTCAGCCTCCACCCTCCTCGGCGGCCCGGCGGCTCCACCCAGACTCCCAGCATTTAGCCCGGACCGGTGGTGTGGTTGGCTGCTCCTCTACAGGTGGATGAATGAAGACCCCCTTCAAGAGCCCAGCAGCGCCGCGGCCCCGAGCGGACGGAGGTGAGTTATACTGATGAGGAGCTCCGCCCATGTCCCCGAACGCACCGCCGGCTGTTCATCGGAATGACGCTGTGTTTGTGTGTTTCAGGACATTCAGGCGTCTCTGCAAACATGATGAAGAAAAAGAATCCGCACAAGTAAGTAAAACATTTGGTCTGCGTTTTAATTCAAGTTTTTAAAAACAGTTTTAAAAAATAAATAAATAAAAAATAAAATTTTTTAAAAACGCACACTGTGGGCTCCAGATCATCTTTTTTTTCCAGCACAAAAACCGGTGTGTCGCGTTGTCAGCGCTTCATCAGACAATCATACTACAAAAAGATAAAATAAAAAAAATATTTAGAAGACAAAAAATAATTAATACATAAAAACTAAATTAAAAACATAAAAAGTAAACCGCACATAAAACTGAAAAATCACATCAAAGAAATAAAAATACTACAGTGAGATAAATTTAAAACATCGTAGAGACCAAAAATAAATAAAAGTTGCATTAAAGATAAAAGAATAAAATAAAAAAAAAAAAAACTAAAAAAGTCAAGAGAACAAAAAATAGAACCTAAATTTAAGACAAAAGAAAAATTAATGGAAAAAAATGAGGAAAAAATGAAAAACATAAGAATATCACAAAAAAAGTAATTAAAAAAACTAAAGACAAAAGAAAGAAATATAATGAAAGAAAATAAATAATAAATGAAAATGAAAAAAATTCAAGAGAGCAAAAAATAAAGACTAAATTAAAGACAAAAGAAAAAGTAAATGATAAATAAAACTGGGAAAATAAAGAAATAAGAATACCACAAAAACTGTAGTTAAAGAAAAGACAAAAAAAATTTAATAGAAAAATACATAATACATAAAATTGAAAGAAAAACAAATTAAAGAAATAAAAAGAATCCTACAAAAAGATGAAAAAAAATTGCAGAGAATCCAACCAAACAAAAAAAGTGTGTAGTGAAAATTTATTTCAAGGACTGGGCGACGCTCACTGTGGGTTTTATCCAACTTAAAAGAAACCAGTTCAAGTCTGTGGGAAATGTCGAAACACCGAACCTACAGCAGTGTGTGCGTACAGTGATAAACCACTGTGTGTCTCATTCAGTACCTCCTAGAATATCAAAACAAAGGTTTGACTTTTCATCTTCTCCTCTTTGTCCTTTCTGACCCTCCTCCCTCCCTCCCCCCCTGCAGGAAACAGAGGACCAGCGTCGGTCCCAGTAAGACCCTGACTCAGCCCAGAAGGAACATCGTGGGCTGCAGGATCCAGCACATCTGGAAGGAGGGCAGTAAGTAGGATTCACAGAGGTATTTTGGAGGTGCAGATTAATGTAATTCATTCATCTTATCTTAATAATTAGATTTATTAGATATTAAAAATATCCATCAATAAATTATTGAAAAGGGGGAAAAATAGATATTTAAATACAGGAAGTGCCACACAAGTCACCTGTGCTCATGTTGACGATGACGTGTGTCTGCTTCCTCTCAGGTAAGTCGTCCCAGTGGAAGGGGACGGTCCTGGACCAGGTGCCCGTTAACCCCTCCCTCTACCTGATCAAATACGACGGCTTCGACTGCATCTACGGCCTGGAGCTGTACACGGACGAGCGGGTGGTGGGGCTGGAGGTGCTGCCCGACAGAGTAGGTGAGGAGCCGCACCTCACGGCCGACTCGCTGCTGTGTCAGCAAGCAGCTCGCATCGGAGATAAATGAGCTTTCAGCAGCTCGCGTCGCAAGCAGACGGCTCATAAAGAAGCTGTCAGTAGCGGGGATGTGCGCCACTGGTCGACTAGACGATTAAACGTCACTGCGCTCGCTTCTCGCCGCCAGAAATAGGATTCGGTTAAACAAATTCTTAGTTGTTCACTGACAGCTTCGAGTTACTGAGTATTAAAGTCTTGACTGTCACAGCTAGAAGATGAGCCCGGTATCTAACTGTAGGTAAATGCTTGTTTTGAGCAGCTACATATCCCATGGGGTGAAACTTTACCCAGAATGCACTTTTTTGAAGTTTTCTCCAGCAAATTATCAGAAACAGAGTACCGGTGTTTCTGTTCCTCTACGTCACAGACGTTAAACTGCTGCAGTTTATTCCCATGATCCTGTGATGCTCAAAGCTGGTTATGAAAAAATTCACGCTGAAGAAAAACAGATTTTGTCTTCAGATTGTGACTCTTGGCGTGTGTGTAAAAATGATTTGGCTGCAGAGCTCAAATGTGTTTTTCAGCCCTGAAAGTTTCATGTGGAGATCTGCTGGACTTATAAGTTATGAGGGATCAAAGATGCTGGAAAATAATTAAAAAGCACCAAATTTCAACCCAACACTTTGAAGGCCTGATCAGAATCAGCTGATTCTGAGGGGGTCAGCTGGGAGGAACTCATTGATTTTTCCATGGAATGACCCATTTATAGCGTCAATATCAGGTCATAAAACTACATACAAGAAATCCTCAAGAAGTAAAAAATAATCCTTAATTAGCTCAGATCAGTGAGTAAAGGTTTCAACATGACAATACAACAAAATAAATTTTAGCTTCTTTTTTTTTTTTGTTGCTTCAGTTCTGCAAATACTCATCTTAACATATCTGCACGAATTTAGACTTTAATCTCACCAAAACCAGCAGAACGAGCAGCTGCAGTTTTGCTGATTTCTTAAGAAATTTTCTCAGAATTTTATCGATACAGATTAAGCAGAATACTCGAGTAAATCCACTTTGTTACTGCTATAATTTTATCTAAACCCCTGCCTGACTTCCTGATGGTGATGATGTAACCACACCCCCTCTGTCTGTCCAGCTCCGGCCCGCGTGACCGACTCGCTGCTGGCGGACACGATGATCGGTAAGGCGGTGGAGCACATGTTCGAGACAGAGGACGGGCCGAAGGAGGAGTGGAGGGGGATGGTGCTGGCCCGAGCTCCCATCATGACGTCCTGGTTCTACATCACCTACGAGAAGGACCCGGTCCTCTACATGTACCAGCTGCTGGACGACTACAAGGAGGGCGACCTGCGCATCATGCCCGACTCCAGTGAGTCTGAGCACGCTCAGGTTTCCTCAGAAATATGTACTTTTTTTCTTTTTTTCTTTGCTTCTTTAGTGAAAAGACTAAAGTTAGTTTGTAAAGGAGAAAACTGAGCGTTGACAGCAGTGAGTTGTTGCATCATTCGGCTTAAAATGGCATCAAAAGCCCTCCTCAAAGAAACAAACTGTTCATCAGTCGGAGTTCTGCCAAATCTCGCAGGTTAAATTAGATCAAAAGCTTCCTTCCTGTGTGTGAGTGAATAATCCACATGTAGGACTTTATCTGCTTCCTTGGCATCCAGGCGGTTTCTGGTTCAGATTTCAGCATCCAGGTTGGACTGATGTGGGTTCCTTTGAAGGTTTTTACACCTTCGTTCAGCACACCTGCATCACAAAGATTTTCCAAAGGTTATTCAGTTATTAAACCTCAGCAATGTTTTGATGTTTTCAGGGTAAAACTCAACTTTAACCAACTTTACTTAGCATTTATAATCAGTGTATTAATTACTATTAGTACTTAATAATCACGCTATAATGTAGCTGTAAGCAAATTAATGTTGGTTTATGTAAAGTAGCCATTATATTTTCCATTATTCCAGCTGTATACTACCCCTACTTATGGGAGATTTATGGCTGCACTGTTGTAAGCCATTTGTATTTGTATACTTTGTGTACATTTACCTGATGATTTAAAGCTTTGGCCACATTTAATATGAGCAGTTGACACTGTGACAGTACATGTATGACAAAAACAAGGAAGTCATTCAGGCTTTTTATGGTATTTGATGTCCAAATTAATAATCAGGTGCTTCAGATTTATTTTTTAAAAAATATGTATAAATGTATTACCCATGAAAAAATAAGCTGGTGACCTATAAACATAGGAAGGGTGTCTGCTACACACCAGCATGCCCATAAAATCCAGCTCACCAGGCCCTCGATAGGTTTCCAGAAGTTGGCCAATCAGAAGAAAGTGGGCTTTTAGGGAGGATGCCTTAAAGAGACAGGAGCTAAAACAGCTCGCTTCAGTCAGAGGATGAACTGAGGGGCTGCATCAAGGCCCAGTGTGAGATAAAAAAGGCTTATTCTGAACTGTGATTCATGCAAAGCTGCTCTAGCAGAGTCCAGGAATAAAAATATGGAGCAGGAAATGAGCAGACGTAAAAGCTAAAGGGAGACTGTTCTTTTGGGTTATTGTAGTTTTGATCGTAAGTTTAAAAAAAAAATTATTTTCACTTTATTTGGAGGACTGTACTTGGAGATTGTCACAGTTACCGAAGGAAATTCTGACGATGAAGTAAAAAGTGACTTTTTCTCTGTCTTTGTGTCTCCAGACGACAGCGTGACGGCGGAGCGGGAGCCCGGCGAGGTGGTCGACAGTCTGGTGGGCAAACAGGTCGAGTACGCCAAAGAGGACGGCGGGAAGAGGTCGGGAATGGTGATCCACCAGGTGGAGGCCAAACCTTCCGTCTACTTCATCAAATTTGATGACGACTTCCACATCTACGTCTACGACCTGGTCAAGACCTCCTAAGACCAGAAACCCCCTTAAAAAAAGAAAAAAAGACTTACTGAGAACCACCAACCCCTCCAAAAACCTCCGCCCAGTGAAGACCAGTGGAGACCAATCAGCTCTTTAGTCTTTCTTTGGTGAAACGCCTTATAAACAGGAAAAGAATTCAAGACAGGACCCTTCAGACCAGCTCCAGTCATCCATCGCTCATCGTTTTGGTCTCATTTTCTTTACAGACTTTCTCCAAAATCACAAAATCAGTTCCCAAACTTTCAATAAACAAAATCTGACTCCTCCACCCAGAGATCTGAGAGGACTCGATCCTGAGACCACCACGGAGAGAACACGAGGTTTTGTGAACATACACAGACCCCCTTTCCTGAAACCCTGTTGGACCCTCTGAGACCTCCGTTATCTGATGAAAAGATGAGGGTGAGCAGGTCTGCCGGGGTTAATGAAGGGACGGGACTTGAGGAGCCACCATCTCAACAATCTCCACCTGCACCTGTAGATTTGGGTTATTCTGGTTTTGGTGGTTAGCAGCTGGTGAACAGACGCTAAGGGATGTAGTGGAAAAACTGACTTTTCTTCCTTTTTTTTCTTTCGTCATTTGTCTTTTTCTTGTTGCTGTTTGTGTCCCACAATCACTTTATTTTTCACATCAAACATCATCAGCGTTTGTTTTCCCCCGAAATGTCCCAGCAGTCCTGGAAAAACCTCGCTCCCCAGTACAAACGCTCACGATGCCAATAATCCACATGTTGGTCTTTGGCTGCTTCCTTGGCATCCAAACAGTTTCTAGTTCAGATTTCAGCATCCAGGTTGGACTGATGTGGGTTCCTTTGAAGATTTGTACACCATCGCACCACAAATGTTTCCAAAAGAGTACCAAGGTTAAAATCTCAAAAATGATCTGATGTTTTTTGGGTGAAACTCTGTTTTAACAAACTTAAATTTAGCATTTATGAGCAGTATAGAAACATTTAAATGTGAAAAAAGACACTATAATGTAGTTATCTGAGGATATTTTCCATTATTCCAGCTGTGATTTGCATCGTTACATCTACATAGAGCTACAGTGTTCATATACTGCTTATAAAAGTTTAAAAAAAAGGTTGTTGGGTTCATCTTAGAGCAGAGATCTATCTTCTCTAATACAAAAGGGGTTTTCCTGGAAATGGCTCATTCGTCTAAAGCTGACGCCACATGTGAAACACGTCATCCGAATCCGCTGAGTTCTTGTCCTCCTGTATCTTTTGCTGCTCCTGTAGAGTTTACAGTGTTCCAGTGTTATTTCCTTTCTCTTTTTAGTCACCTTCATGTCCGTTTATATCAGATCGCATTGTTTTTTTGTTTTTTTTTGTATTATATGTGTTCTTCTGTTTTGTGTATATTGTTTATTACCCAGTTAGCTGTAGGAAGCTCGCAGCTGGTTGCAGCTGGCGTTGCAGGTGTGTAGGATAATGTTTCTATAACTGACAAATCTCACCTTATTCACTGACTCTGGATTTGGGCGCTCAATTCATTGCTTATTGTAAAACAGCCCAGGGCTGCTATCATTCATTTCACAGCCTAAAACTCCTTAGCTGATGTAGCTCCGCCCACCACAGTAAGTGTTTTTTTTTTCCTGACGCCAAACACCTGAAGCGTAAACAGCCATGTTGCCTGAACCACATCTCATGTGCCTGAAGGGACTAGAAGATCTCAAACTAAATGTTTTAAAAAATAATTTTCTTATAGTTTCCAAACAGGGCATTCGAATTCTGGATCCAAACTGATTTCAGTCTAGAACATTTCTGTGTAGACTCCATGGTCAGGGTGAAAGGACATTTTGTTTTACAGCAAAATCTGGCCTATAAAAAATGTGTTGTACATCTTTCAAGAGTGGGGAAACGTTCTAAGAACATCAGTTCTTATTGTGGAATCTGAATTTTCCAGCTCTAGAACAAATCTTTGTTTGGATGTATGAGCTCTAGAACTAGAATTCCAAAATTTAACATCTTGCCACATTTCTTTTGGTGTTTAGATTAGGTTTAGGATGTTTTTTATTTGATTTCCCAAAATGCTCACCCACAAGTTCAACAACATGGAGGCAAATATTCTGGAAGATCTTGAAACCCACGATCCTCTGATTCTGTGCCAAATGTGGATTGGAAATATTAATATTCTGTCAGAGTTGGACCTTAACCTGCTCTTCTAGAATCTGTTCAGTGTCACTTTCCATCAGAATATGCAATGCTTTTTTAAAACCTGCACATTCTCATTCTAGAACAATGACAATTTCATTGTCCCATAATTTGTCACAATTCTAGACTCTAGAATTCATAGCATCTTCATTTTGCTGCCATTTGAGAATCTGTTGTTTGATATTGTTGAAGATGTCCCTCCTTTTGTTTGTCTTTTAAGATTTGGTTTCCTAAACTGCCCAGCTGTACATTTAGGAACATGAAGGTTAAAATATTGTAGAAAATCTTGAAACCCAACATGCTCAGGTTCTAGATAAATTTTTTTTTGGGGGGGGGGGGGGGGCCGGTTTAG
>VUQI01031299.1:15091-28717 GCA_015106735.1 Paratilapia polleni
CGGTCTAGAATATCGTGTTTTGTTCTAGAATTCATTCTTCCATATTGTTTCCTATTAAAATGTGTGCTGCATGTTTAAAGCCTGCACGTTCTGATTCCACACATGAACGTTTTATCGGATTTTAGGAATTTTCAGTCTCGGTCTGGTGTGTTGATTCCAAGACATTTTGTTTAATTTTGGAAAGCTAACTCACTGTAGCAAATGATCATTTGTCCCAATTCTGGAATCTAGAATTTACAGCACTTTCATTTCATTGCTGTTCAAGAATCGTTGTTTGAAATTGTGCAAAATGTCCTATCAAAATATGAGAGGATTCCACGATCCAGAATTTATTATTTCGCCACTTTTTTTCCCCCTAAAAACACACAGCTACACATTCTAGAACATGAAGACTGGAACAATCCAGAAAATCTTGGAACCTGAAATGCTCTGATTCAAGAATAATTTGGGTTGGAAACATGAATTTCCTGCCAGATTTGAAGGAAAAAAAACTTTTAAGAATCCAGCTGCTGTTGTTTTACATCACATTATGTGCTGCTTATTAAACACGGCACCTACTGATTCTAGATGCTTCTGATACTAGAACACGTTTGATTGGACAGGAATTCTCAAGCTTTTTTCAGTGTTGGAAAACTCGTTCTGTTCTAGAATCTGTGTAGACATGGAACGAAATGTTTGCTTTTTTGTGTGGTTTGTTTGTTCCTCTGTTTTTCGTAGACAGCTTCACATTGTAGAACATGGAGATTCTTGTTTACATTACATTACATATGTTTCATTCTTGTCTCATCAAATAACTCACGTTCTGCTTCTAGAACAGATCTGATTTAGATTTATGGATTTATTGTCCATAGTGTTACTGTTTGTTTTTGAACTTCCAATTCTAGAATTTGTTGTTTGATATTATGGAACATTTTTGGATCTGATCTCCTCAAACTCACAAATACAGACCCTGGAATGTGTGGACCACCACACTGGAATATTTTCTAAAGTCTAGAACAAATTTGTAATCCTAGAATTTGTCAGTCTGGAATCTATTTTCAGAATTGTCATACTAAAAATGGACGGCTAAAAATTCTAGAACGTGTATTATCAGCTTGGAACCTGAAAGTTGTGATTCAAACACAGCAAAACTTGTTTTGATGGTTACATTTTCAAAATAGTCTCTTTCAACTTTGCCTCATTTAAACAAAACAAAACCAAATGTTTCAGATTCTAGAATCTTTGATTTGATATTGTGGAACCTATCCTGCAAAATATGTTGTTGAATGATGCTTTTCTTAAGGTTCTGGAACATTCTAGAACATCATGTCCGGATTCACGAACACGCCTCATTCTTGTACAAGTTCTGAAATTCTGGTATCGAGAGTTTTGGCACATTCCCAGCTGTTCTAGAATCTGTTGTTTTTCTGTTGTCTTTAAATTCATAGGAGCTGTAGATTCTAGAATCTCTGGAAACCACATTCTAGAATCTATGGTTTGATGTTGTGAAACTGGCCAAAATTTGCGCTACATGTGAGAAAAATATTGTTGAATCATTCACATTTTGTGGTGTTTTTGTGTTCAGATTGTGGAACATTTAACTTGCACCGAAGCCGGTTGTTCTCATTCTAGAACTATTCCGGTTTAGATATGCATCCTAAGTCAAGGGATGGGATCATCGTAGAATTTCCACACAAATCCAAACTGGCATTTTCAGTCCAGATTCTGTTGGACTGTCTGTATTTTAATATCTTGGGAACACATCCTGCGAAATATGTGCTACATATGATGAAAATCCCATTGAAGGATACACATTTTGTTTTGTTCTTTAGATTTTAGAACGCGTGTCCTCATCCTGCAACACGTTACACAGATTCCAGAACTGTCAATGTGTGTGTCCTCCTTTTTTGAAATTCTAGAACGTTTAAATCAGATTTAAATCATTCACTCATTCTAGAATCTGTTGAAAAATGCAGCTGAAGGACGCACAGAACATGGAACCTCTTTTCTAGAAAACATGCAGGAACCTGAACACGTTCCAGATTTTAGATTCTAGAATGCCTTTCATTTATTTGTTTTACATATATATAAATATATGTTTCCCCACTGTGGTGTGAGTTCCAGCACATTTCACTTGTTTTAAGTCCAGAATCTGTTCATCACATCCACTGCTGCTCTAGAGTCACTTTGATGTTAGGAGTGTTACCCACAATGCACCTGGCTTCACTACAGTTATGAACCACGGGATGTGCAGACAGCGGTGAGACTCCTGGGTGGGGGTTGGGGGGTAAAACGAGTGTCCGGGTGGATGTTGGGCCTCCCTGATGTTGATTGGTGCGTTCAGGAGCTGTTTGTATTTTCCAGAAAACTGTTGATCTGTAGAGAGAGAGAGAGAGTGTGTGTGTGTGTGTGTGTGTGTGTGTGTGTGTATCAGCCCCTGTTCAGAGCAGTGTTGTTTTTGCATGCATATATAGCTCCGTGTAAATTGATGTGAGTTGCATGTCCGTGTAGTTTTCAGTTGTCCAGCTGACTTCTGTCTGTTGTGGCTTTGGGTGCCTTTTTTAACTTTGTTTTTATTCTTTTTTTAAAATTTGTTCTGTGTCCCTGATGCCATTTTTTTTGTCGGGTTATTGGTCAAAAAAAGAAAGGAAAAAAGCATTAAAACAACGACACAGTATCCAGGGACAAATGGGACCTGCAGCCATTAGGAGTCCAGCAGCTGACCTTGTATAGAAGTCACAGCGGTGATGATGTGTGTGAACTCTGTTTCTGTTTCCTTTGTTTCTTTTGGGTGGATCGTCCCTTTAAAGAGTGCCAACTTACAGATGCCAGTGTTGTACAGCAGTAAAAAGCTCACACTATTTACTAAAATAAACTGTTTCTCTGTTTTTTCACTCAGGAGTCTCTCACTTCTTTCTGTTACCTCCTTCAGCATCATGAATTCAACACTTCACTTCGTTGAAACTATGACGTATCCCAGGATACTGATCCTCAAAGGTGGTTAAAGAACAAAAACCAGATTTTGTCTTCAGATTGTGACTCTTGGAGTGGGTGTAAAAATTGGTTTGGTTGCAGTCTTTAACAGAGCTTAAATGTGTTTTTCAACCCTGAAAGTTTTATGTGAATATATCCTGTACACATGAAGTTATGAGGGCTCAAAAATGCTAACGTTCGACCCACCCCATGTATTCGGAGAGCCTGAAACTCTGAAAAAATTCAAAGAATGAAGGTAAAATTTTGCACGACTCCATTAAAAATGCTAAAGTTATTGTACATATAAGGGGCTGAGTGGGATTGTGATTTTATACTGAGCAGCCCTCCTGGCAGATGATGCATTAAGAGCTGACAGCTTTCTGCAGACCATATTTTACTCATTTCTTGAGGCGGTGGATCGTCTGCACTGCAGGTGAATTGTTGGTTTGCTTCACACTAGAAAGCGATCTGCTTTCCCCTCTCACAGGTTTTGTTGTCCTCCTCACTGTCCTTCAGGGCCTTTGATGTGTAATCTGAATTTCATTCATTGCTTTCGTGCAGTTGCAGTAATAATCCCAAAGCCAGCCGCGTGGGAAGCACTGGATCAGGAGACGAGGGTAAAAACAATCAAGTGTCAGTGTGGAAAAAGACAACAGATTCAGGAAAAACAAGCTCCTAATGAAAGGTTTAAATTAAGGACACTTATGAAATATACAGCAAATATCAAAGTTCACTTTGAAGTTCAACAACAAACTTTCAAACCATCAGATTTATCTGTCCCAGCATTCAAACTGTTTTTTGTTAAACACATGATTAAAAGATGATTATCTTTATAAACTGTGGGATTAATCAAATCATCTGAATCCTCTGGGATCTTTTCTAAAACTTTGTTTCCTGGTTTCTTTGTGTTGAAAAATCAATATAATGTTCTAAATTCAAATATAACACCACGCTGAACACATTTTCAGCTCAGGAAACAATGACAGCAGAGTTTATGGGTTCAAAATGTTTAGTTTTGTTAGTGTTAGATTATTTTTTTTATTATAAATCTTTAAAATTGGTTAACAGGTTGTGTTATTAGGCTGCAGTTCCCCTCCAGAGGGCAGGCGTCGCTGCAGCTTCATTTTACCGCGGTCTTTCCCACAATGCATTTCCCCTGACTGATTACAAACCTGCGCTTTCCTCACTTTCCAGGCTCGTAAACATAAAAATGTTTTTCTGTTATGTGGTGTCTGAGTCTGCGCAGTGAGCTGATGAAGACCGGAGAAATATTGAAGTGAAGAACATAACCGTCAGTCAGAGAGCTCGAGCGGCTCCATAAATCCTGTAAGCGCGTGCTTTCAAACATGATCCTTCTTGTTCAAGAAGTATGATGATTGGTGCGTTCACGGTGTGTCCGTGAAAGGTGCAACCATATTGTTACGCATGCGCCTCAGCCCGTCTGACCCTGACTTGAAGGATCTAAGGAAGAATAAATGTCCTGAAGAATAAAAATGAATGTGTCAAGTTAACTTACAGAAGCAAAGAAGCTGGAAGTTTAGATACCCACTATTAGTCTGGGTGGGGGTCGGGTTTATTGTTTTTTTTTTTGTTTTGTTTATTTACCTTTTTTTAGTTTTATCATATTGATTTGATTTGTTGATCAGTTTAAAATATTTTTAGCTTTCCTGATTCCAAGTTTCTGCTCTGCAAAGCTGAGCATATTTTATTTTACAACTTTAAGTTATGCTGTAATTATATAAGTAAAATATGTATACAATATTTTTTAAGTGTTATTATTTTTTAATATATTGTATTATTTTTAACATATATTTCTTATTTACAGTGATATACTGATACATTACAGTGAAAGAGCAGCTTTAAAAAACATCCACTTTAACGTCTTAAATTTAATTTCACTGATTTGAATTTAATTTTTTAATCTTTATTTAATATAACAATTTGTGATCATCTTTATCGAACAACAACCCAAAATGGGTTTTTTTTTTAGACATTAATGCTCACTGTGAAAAGTATCGCGATATTTCTTCCGGGTGACTTCGGCCCCGGATGAGATTTCCATCCAAACAGAAATGGTGTCTCCCTGAGCGTCCATGTGGCTTCGAAGTCTTTTGTAAAAGCTCCGTAACATTCACATAACTTATTAAAATTGTTCTAAACAAAGTGCGCGCTGTGCGGTGAGGCTGAGAGCCGCTCTGAACGGAACTGAAAATGCAACACGACGATGTGAGTGTCAGGAATTCATTTTAAGATACTCGTATGCGCTGCTAGCTCTTTATGCTAACGCTAGTTTACCGGTCAGGGTTTTAAAGATGATGTTTGGTTTGTTTTTATCTGTAATCTAACAGCTGGTCTGAGTCTGAACAGCAGCTCTCGTCATTCATTTTATCTGGAAAAAAATTAAACGTTTAAACACAACGTGGCACTTCTGTGCTAAGCTACCCGCGTAGCTAGCTTTTCTGGTCACACCAATCTCCGTTTTAAAAATCTGTGTTTTAAAGATTTTTTTAGCTTTTCAGCAAACACACTGATTCGCAGGAACATGAAATACAACAGTCTGTTACAGGCTTGTGTGGACCTCATTTCGGCAGTAATTACACAGCATCATTTTCTGTGTGTGCACAAGATTTTTCTCATTATATGTAAAAAAGAACATGAAGAATTTCAGATTTTAGGCTCCACATGCAACATAAAATAAACTCTATAACTATAAAATGGCTTCAAATCACATGTTCAGTTCTTTAAATAAATAAAGCTATAATCAATCATTTAAAGAGAAAAAACAGATTTTGTGGTTTTCAGAAATAAGCTGCATTAAAATAAGAACATTATGTAAATGTTTGTCATGTGTTTAATGTGCTTCCTGCAGGTGATCTGGGACATTATAGGAAACAAACAGTTCTGCTCCTTCAAAGTCAAGTACGTGTAGAACTCGAGTTGGATTCTAACGTTTCCTGATGAGAATGATTCGATGTGTTTGATTCTCCGTCTTCATTTTTTCTGCCCAGGACGAAGAGTCAGAACTTCTGCCGGAACGAGTACAGCATCACGGGTTTGTGTAACCGCTCGTCCTGCCCGCTCGCCAACAGCCAGTACGCCACCATCAGAGAGGAGAAAGGTGCCGTCCTCGCACGCTCTCATCAGCCTTTATCTCAGTTGGTGCAGGTCTCGGGAATAATGTGGGTAACGTTTGTGTTTCAGGTCAGTGTTTCCTCTACATGAAGGTGATCGAGAGGGCGGCTTTTCCTGCCAGGATGTGGGAGAAGGTGAGCGGGAGGCTGAAATGGTTTTATGTCTGAGATAATTGATTAAAGGAAACATATACAGAGACTTCTCATGATGCCCTGAGGTTCTTACTGAAGAGACGAGATGGTTTGTAGCTGCACGATTCAAAGCAGGGTTAAGAAGTCTCATGCTTTGTATGTTTTTGTTGAGGTTGTAATCAAGATTGACTGAACTGAGGCTTAAATTCTTTAAAAGTAACTCTGCCACACCAGCAGAGCGTGGAGGTTTGAATCCCGGCACTTATTATCTCTGTGTTTTCTTCTTCTTCTGTTAAAATGTGTGTGCGTGCAGGTGAAGCTCAGTAAGAACTATGAGAAAGCTCTGGAACAGATCGACCAGAACCTGATCTACTGGCCTCGATTCATCCGACACAAATGCAAACAGCGCTTCACCAAAATCACCCAGTATCTGATCCGCATGCGCAAACTGGTCCTCAAGAGGCAGTGAGTACTCAGACCGCGCTGCCATACGTACGCCACAGCGAGTACGGCATGCTGTCACATGACTGCGAGCAGGAAGTTTGTATCTGGTTCAGTTTGGTTGTTTCTGTGTTTCAGGAGGAAGCTGGTTCCTCTCAGCAGGAAGGTGGAGACCAGAGAGAGGAGGAAGGAGGTGAGCGTCCAACACGAAACACTGAAATCATCACGTTTGTTTTTTTAATCACATCAGGTGAAACGTTTGAGAACTTATTTCCTAACAGAAGAAGTTTGTCTTCACATTATTTGTCCAAATGGATCGGAGTCACAGTCGTGGCCAAAGGTGTTTCAGACACTTTGCTGCTTCCGTTTTTATTCAGATAATTTTTACATGTTTCAGTCAGAAGCGTTTAATATGCAAATGCATTCCTGCCGAACCGGAGCTCCAGTTTACAGGCGTCGGCTTCTCCACCTGCATGGATCCAAAATGTTAATGTGATGATCTCCAGGTCACTTAGTTCTCACTTTTGCCTGTTGACACAGAGCTCCATCACGCTGGAAAATGCACAAACTGCTCCTGGATGGTTGGAAGAAGTTGGTCTGTGAGGATGTTTTCAGTGTGGTTGGTCCTTAAAAAGCAGCGACCCTTTGGCATCACGGTGTTTTGTGCAGGAGAGCCAGTGAAGACCAGCCGATGGTCAGAGCCGTCAGGGTTCACCGCGTCAGCTTGTGCAGAAAATCATTTAGTGCGTTTTTTTTCTCTATAAAGACCAAAATATCCTCTCATTCTTTGGAGCAGCTTGAACAGTAAAAGCTGCTAAAACTCGAAGCATTGCTCCTGTTTTCTACTTCATGCTTCTGTTGTTCATCTCACTGCGACCTTGACCTGCTGAACATATCCCACCTTTTCTTATTCCTGCTGTTTGATTGTAATTTTAGCACTTAAATCCACTCTCGCCCTGTTTCTACAAGCTAAATACTTCCTCTTTGTTTCAAAAAGCCCTCCAGTAGACAGAAAGGACAGAAGGCTCTTATTGTGAAACATTAGTAGGAATTAAAATTTTACTCCACCTCACCAGAGAATCAGTAAGACAGAAAATCCGTCCCACGGGGAGAGAGCAGAAAAGAGATAAATTTAAAAACAGGAACAACGAATATCAGTATCGCAGACATCCCACTGGGCGGCAGGCGGCAGTTCCCCTTGCAAGACGGGCTTTATGGTAAAAAATGTCTGCTAGTCTGGGCCTAAAGCACCCTACACGACGACCCGTGGACACAGGAAATCTCCTGTAAAAAGACATTAAGTTCAATAAATATATAATGTGTAAACTGATAAATACTCGTTAAATAGTTGTGATTATGTTTTTTTTTCGATAATCGCGCAGCCTCCCTCCCACCCTCCCCTGTAATCACGAGCTGTGGGTAGTAACCAAAGAATCAGATTGAGGATATAAGCAGCAGAAATCTGAGCAGGACGCCTCTGAGGTGTTTCAGGCTTGTCCACCTGTGAGGACACCGCGTGCAGACCCACTACACGCTGGAGAGGTTATGTCTCGGCTGAATCGGGAACGCCTCGGCGTCCCCTCAGAAGAGCTGGAGGCGGCGGCTTCTCCATATATCCGTAGATCATGGATGATCTAAAATGAGGACCGATTCGGCGGCCGAACGGCTTTGTTCTCACCTGAGGCTGCACTGTTTTTGGAATATAACAAAACTTTGTGGGCCAAAGCATTCAGCCAATCAGGTGCAGCTTAATGCCACGTGGGCATGTACTAGCGGTAGAGGGCGCTGTTTCTGAGATTTAAAAAAAACCTGTAGCAGCCCCGGGTTAACTCAGGTGTAAGTTCATAGAGTTCAGATTTTATTCATGTTTGTTTTTTTAAAGTTTGTATAAATTCTTTCATTGCGGCGTCACTTCTTCCTCCGACACATTTACAGGTCCTGAATTATCTGACAAACATCAAGGTTTCTGACGAACGTTTCTTGTTTGTTGGTGTTTTTGTAGGAGAAGGCTCTGATTGCAGCTCAGCTGGATAACGCCATCGAGAAGGAGCTGCTGGAGCGACTCAAACAGGGAACGGTACGTCGCTGACGCCGCTGCACTTTCCACGCTGAGGATGATCCTGCAGATTAACTCACCTGCCGTGTTTGTGTTTTCAGTACGGAGACATCTACAACTTCCCCATGCACGCCTTCGACAGAGCGCTGGAGCAGCAGGACGAGGAGAGCGAGTTGGAGTCTGAGGAGGAGGAGGAGGAGGAGGAAGAGGATGATGAGGTACTGAAAGAGGCTTTCGTTACATTAACAGACATAAAGTGTATCTGTTAATAAAACTGTGAGGAGGCGTTTTATTCTGAAAGGGTCTCCTGTGTGTGCAGGACGTCGGGCGCAGAGAGTTTATAGCAGAAGAAGAAGTGGAGGAGAGCGACCTGAGCGACTTCGAGGTAAATCTGGGGTTTGAAATCCACTTTGAGGTTATTTGAATCTAATGAATCAGTAGAAAACACCGACGGTGTGAAAGATGGACGTAGTGCCTTAAACCTGCGTTCTTTCTAATGTCCAGCAGGCTGTTAGAGGCAGGCTGAGCGCAGAGAGGGTCTCGGTTACAGTCTGTTCACACGTTGAATGTTTAATCAGGCCGGCAGGGAGGAGCCACTGTGCCATAGACTTAAACCTGAAGGATAAAAACCGCCAGATTATTTGGATTATCTGACTGTGGCCTGAAATAACTCTACTTCCTCCCTTCAGGACATGAACAAGCTGAAGACGAGCAGCGACGAGGAGGAGCAGGACGAGTCCAGTGAAGAAGAGGAGGAGGAGGATGAAGAAGAGGAGGAGGAGATGGAGGTGAAGGCAAAGGCCTCGAGGTCTAAAGGCAAATCTCTGGCGAATGGCTCGGCGGCGAGGAAGAAGAGAGCGTACGTGCAGATTGAGTACGAGCAGGAGACGGAGCCCGCCTCCAAGAGCAGAGCCACGTAGTGACGCTGCACCCTCGGCTGTCAATCAAACCCGGACTGCTGAGGACACGCCTCCTGCCCCCCCTCACTCACTCACACACTGTTGCCATGGCAACATGGAACAACTGAGGGGGGCTGTCCAATAAACTGTTCTGTTCCTGTTTAAAGTTTCCTCACTCAGCTGGACGTCACATGACCAGCGCCAAAACATGTCAGATCAAATCGTTGGTACGGCTGCAGCTAATTTCTGTATTGATTAATCTGTTTTTTTCCCAAATAATCAATTTTTTTTTAAAAAATGTTCATTGCAATTAATTTTACCAAAAGTTACAGAAAGTTTTCCTGTTTCAGAATCTGAAACTTCACAAAACGTTTTGCTCGAAATACCACTGAAAACTTAAAAGATGGATGGACTCCTCCTTCAGTCCATGAACCACTGCAGCTCTGTTGTTTTTAAAAAATCTGCTCTGACCGTTTGACAGGACGCAGGTCAGCAGGAAGTACTTGTTTCACTTTAAACATGAGCAGAAAAATGGAGCCACAAACGGATGTCTGAATGCAGGCTGGACGCCGATCCGATCCGATGGACCGCCCGAAGTGACTCGTTTTCTGACATTTCTGTTCACCACGTTAACACAAAGGATGGCTGTCAGTAAATCATATTTCTAATCTTTTCATGTTTGAAATAAAGGTTACAAATAAAATCAGACTTCTTGGTTTGAAGCTCATTTTTCAGTAAAAATTTTGAAAAAACTGAATAAAATTTGGATCTAGTGAAAATTTAGTAATAAGTGAATTTAATGTGAATTGAGGTAAAAGAAAATTCAAAGAATAAGAAGTTTGTAGCTAAAGCTAGCCAGAAAACACCGCCCTCTACAGACAGAGAGAGGAACTACAGAAACTAAGACAAAAGAGTCATCAGCGTATATACAGTATATATATACTTTATTTACAAATATCTGAGTCTCCTTGGTTGCACAATGAAAGGTAGAGCTGAAGAAAATCATTCCAGATTCAGGATATAAACAATCAAAGAATCATAAGAAGCTTTTTTGTTAATTTAGCAGATTAAAAAAAATGAACAGACATTAAAGAAAAACAGTCAAATATACAGAGCACGTTACAGCCAGCAAGCCGGGAACCTGTCATCATGTGATCTGTGATAGCCGACGTACTGACTGTCACTTCAGCCCAACCACAGCGCCCCCATCAGGCTGATCAGTCTGAGTTGAAATTAGTTTGCTACAAGCACACAGAACAATTAAAAAGTCAGTAACTCCGTTTGTTTTGTTTTTTTAAAATGGACTGCATTACGCATTTAAGGTTATAAAAAGAAAATCACTTATGAAGTTACGTTTACTTGAAGGTAAACAGTTTTTGTTGCATCATTAATACGTCAAATTTAGGAAATTGTGAACACTAATGAGGGAGTCCATCCTTAAACTGAACACCTACATTTTTTATTTTTTTTTTTACCAGATTTCTGCCACCTGCTGGCGGCAGAGTGTCCTCTGCTTGTGTTGAGTTTTGTGATATTTCTGTAAACTGAGTGCTTGGCGAGGGAAGCTTAAGACGCCAATCTCAGCAGAACTTTTTGGTGACTCCTCGTCAACTTTGTGACTCTTTGGAATCTCTTTGCAATCTTTCAGAGTAAAAATGTACTTAAGGTTTTTTTTTGTTTTCCCAGCAACTGCAGGCTGGTAAGAAAATAAAGAGTACGTCTGAAAAGCTTTGAGTTGCATTTGCTGTGTGGAAGGGACTGCCTTCCACCAATCAGAGGACAGCAAAGAGTGAAGTCACACCAATCACTGCCCGTTCAGACAGATGTGGCGCGTCAAATCTAGATGCTGTGAAGCAGTGCGGATCTTCTCTGAGAGGAGCTCTGGCTTTGAGATCTTCAACTCTGATGTTTTACGCAGGTTTT
Source organism: Paratilapia polleni (assembly GCA_015106735.1). Classification (NCBI taxonomy): domain Eukaryota; kingdom Metazoa; phylum Chordata; class Actinopteri; order Cichliformes; family Cichlidae; genus Paratilapia; species Paratilapia polleni. The sequence continues at coordinate 26,626 of VUQI01031299.1, forward strand.
TGGTTTTTATCTCCACGCCCTTCATGGCATTTAAGCGGTTTTATAGTTGTTGAATTTAGTGTAAATAAGAGTGAATAAAAGTACATTAGTTTCAGGTTAAAGCTGCTTTAATTGATGCATTTTTAAAATTCAAAAATCATTAAAAATCTGCTCCCTCATCACGTGACCACAAAACTCAACTCGTGCAGCTTTAAATTATTCTGAAAGTGTAAAATAAAGTCTAGCAGAGCTGCATCTGTGGCATTTTAAAGCCTTTAGTGCTGAAATGATTTTTAAGAAGAAGAATTTACCATCTAACTCAGACAGTCTGGTTCATTCTTTGTTGATGACTGGTGACAGCAAAGAAAATTTTAAAGCACTTCAGGATGTCAAGGCTCGGGTACTTTGAGTCAATCCGTAACGCGTGCGAAGGCATCGTCTTCCACCATTTTTCACAAACCAACATCTCCTTCAGATGTTTTTCCTGACAAATACTCACTAGTTTCTACATGAACTATGAAGTAGTGATGTCTTCACCTTCGATAATCAAACAGTAACCAGAGTAACGCACCAATAACGTGTAATCCTGGCCTAATGTGAAAAACAAAAGCAAACGCACACAAAACAAAAACAGGCAGTAATAAATTAACAGAAATCACGTCGCTTCCCCCGTGCTGATTTTCTTCCCTCACCAAGCATTAACCCAAAAGGAAGTAAAAACATGGCCACATGGGGGAGCTGTGCGAACATCCTGCATTTATTTGGTTAAAAACATCAACACTAACAATAAAAAAAAAAGTAATAAAAATCTGTCCTGAACTTGTGGTCCAACGAGGGACCGGTAGTGACATTCAGGTTCAGGTTCCATCATCAATCAGCTGCTTCGTCTCCTCTCAGAGCGACCACGACTCAAAGTTAAATTATTTTAGATTTAATAAAGGCAAAGTGTGGTGGTTTGGTTATCAGATGGAGCTGGGGGGGGGGGGTTGGCTTCTGTGAATATGTTTCTGAGACAAATGTGGAAAAGAATGGATCCAAATGATGTTCGGTCTAATTGGATCGGGTAGGTTTAAACTGTCCCTCGGTGACCTTCTTTTTATTGAAACTTAAGTTTTATGCATGTTGGACTCGGGTGAGGTTTCCACAGATCTGTTTCGGGTCCCAGACCTATGTCTAACATGTTTGTGAACTCGGATACGAGGTCATTCCTATCGTCATTTTCCGATCTTTTCCAAGCCTCCTTTGCAGATGGGATAAAGGGGGATTTCCAGTCATTTACGTGCGTTCAGACAATGAAGCATACCACAGCTTTTGATATCAGACAGGAATGGTCAAAAAAACAACCTGGGAGCTCTATTGGCTGTTATCTAGGCCAGTGTTTTGGGTGTTCTGATGTAGCCAGCAGATATTCAACATACTGCTCACTATTTATAAATGCAGATAAAATTTAAAAAGCAGATACCTGATGGTTTAGATGTCGCATTTTGTGTTTCCACTTTTTGGTCTCACAAAATCAGCTTCTGGTACCTAAAATCATATCCCTGTGCCTGCAGATTCTATATCTTCATATTAAGATGTCTGTTTATAGAGATTAGGTAAAGATGGGATCAGCAGAGACTGAAATATTCTGACTTTAAGCACAAAATATTGGTCAAACTTCAAAAGCCTGGGTGCTACAATGTCTGCAAAACTGGGTAAACTCTCCGTTAGATGGTTGTTTACTGGGAAATTTCCAATCTTTCAAACTCTAAAGTTCCAGTTTGTAACGCATGCTTTCTTTCACCGAAGTCCAAAGTTTCCTACAAAGGTTCCTTCAGTCCTTGTTGTCTATAGCTTCACCGTGGTCTAAAGTAGGGTTTAGTGGTTCTGAAGATGGAATCGATGGAATTTCACACACATAAGTCAGAATTGGGCGTTAGAACAACCTGGACTTGGACCGTGAGTAGTCCAGCCTAAGCCGAGTCTCTCAATCTGTCCCTAGGAACGTCCAGTTTGGGTCATTTTGGCCCGATTTGGGTTGTAAGTTTGTCTGAATTCAAACATTTCACATTTGAGAAAAAAAAAAAAAAAAAAAAAAAAAAAAAAAAAAAAAAAAAAAAAACCTTCTTTTTAC
>VUQI01031299.1:28737-41442 GCA_015106735.1 Paratilapia polleni
AAAAGGTGCTAAATAAGTAATACCTTCATTTTAGTCCAGTACCAGTCTACTCTATTCTGGACTTAGAATAGTCCAGGCTTGGCCTACATTCAGGCCCAAGGTACCTGACTGATGGCAGTCCTCGGTTATCCAGGTTAAGCTTTGGCTTTGGATGCATCCACTGTGATGTCCTGCTGCAGTGGTTTTGTCTGACTTGGTCCAATTTTGTTGCTTGCATTTTGATTGGTTGGTTGAAAGGGTAGCCCAAATTTTATGGAAAACCAAATCTAAACTAATCATGATCGACTTGAATCAACAGAGTCCAGACTAAGAAGAGACTTCAGAGTCAGGAAGGTGGTCCGATCACAGGGGGACAGCGTGGTTGTGGTTTTTGAATTATTCAAAGTCACATTCTTGGCATCTAATGATCCCGCTTGGCCTGTCTTTGGGTTACGTGTGCCCTGCATGTGAGCTGAAGCATCTGCGACCTGAACGGCAGAATTTTTAGGAGACGTGGTCAGGAGAGCAGTCCAATCTTGGCCTCATACAAGTTCTCTGGTTTTGGGATTAAAGCATTCTGGTTTAGAAAGGCCAGATTAACAAAGGTTTGCATTAAGATTGAATAATGGATGAAAGAGTTGGTTTAGATCTGGGTTGGTCCTGACTTGGGACCCATTCAGAGTTGTGAGTTTCTAGATTCTGGTTATCCAGATTTGGTCAAAGTTGGTAGAGTCTGGAATGGATGGAGGATTGTTGAATCTTGCTTTGGGTAGTGAACTGAGGTCTGGATTTGAAAACAGGTGGCTGAACAGTGCAAATGATATGAGACTCTTGTTAGTGCCTGGCGGAGTTCGTGTGTTGGTCTGTTTGATGTGTTTGTACTTTCTGTCTGTGGTTAACAGCTGCAGCCTTCTTTAGCCGGCTGGTTGTCGGCGTTAAGGCGCCCTCCCTGCGGCGCCGAAGGTTTGTGCTGGACTCCTGACTCTGCAGCGTTCAGGTCCAGACTGCCATCTTGGATGTTCTGGTAGATCCTCTTTGCTGCCTCCAGGAAGGCCTCCTCCACATTCTCCCCCCTGGAAAGAAGCAGGAGGCCAATTATTGAAATATTTACAAATTAAATATTTTACTCCTAAATCTCTGAAAGCTCTGACAGGAAGTTCATCAGCTTGAGTAATTTGTCACAAAGAACAATAACCAATTCATTTCACTGGAGCACTTTGTGGTTTGAATGGGTTTTAAATCAAACAAGATTCATATTCCACCCACTATGAGCTTCCTGTCTAAGATGCTGTACTTACGTCTTGGCGCTAGCCTCTAGAAACAGCAAACCTGATCAACAACAGGAAGTGGAAATCAGAGGTCAGTGAGTCTGTGTCCTGTTTTCTGCTACTAAACATATATTCGAGCATTTCAGTGCTTGTGCAGACGCCTCACCGTTCTCCTCTGCAAACTGTTTGGCCTCCTCGTACGTCACATCTCTCTGAGCCTCCAGGTCAGCCTTGTTCCCGATCAGAATAATCACCTACGATACAGGAAACACGTAGAGAGCCTGAGGCTGAGCAGCCGGATTTCATCTGGAGCAATTAAAGTTTTCATGAAGGAGCTAAAAACAGCACCATTCTGTTAAGATGTTTTACAGGTAAACACATCACATAAAAAGGTGCTGATTACCTGCATTTTCACAACTACAATTGAACATATTGTATGAAATAAGAATAACCCCACATACTACAGGGTTACTGCGCTGCTTTAAAGGGAAGTAACACCGCAATAACAGCTTGTTTACTTCTAGCTACAAACCAGGTGAGCCTGTTGTACTTGTGTCTTAAACTGAACCAGTTCTGCTCCATGCTCCAGCTCTGTGTTTTTACTCTGAGTGGCTTTGGATGATCCAAAGCTTTAAAATAAACCTTATTTATCCTATTATGGCTCTTTGCAGCCCCTCTGTTCATCCTCTGTCTAAAACATGCTGTTTTAGCTCCTCCCCCTGTAAGATAACTTTCTTCTGATTGGTTCCGCCTCATAAGGTTTGACCAGCAGGTGGGCGGGACTTCAGTGCCTGAGGACCATATTAGGGATATCTGCCCTCTATGACATCACACAGATCCAAGAGTAGAAAGAATTGTGATAAACTGAGTGTTTAGAGCAGCCAGCAGCCTGAGCTTTGGGCTCACAGGGATTAGTGTGCATTCACTGAGCTCATCATTAGAGACTTTGGTCATGTTTAATGTGAACATCCACCACGGGAACAGGAAACGAGGAGAAACAGAATATCTACACACCTACAATTTCTCTTATATTCAGAACTGAATTTTTAGGGCCCCCCTCTCTAAACGTGCCTTAATAAAACAAATAAGCTTTTGATGAAAAGAATTAAATCTACCATCGACTTCGTTGGCCACAATCTCTCAGTCCAGTACAAAACTAACTACAGGTCTGCTGGAATCACAGACGGTGTAAAAGATGGACGTAGCCACCGTGACGTCACCAGTTGGTTTGTGAAATGCAGTTACAGAGCCTCAAGGTAAGTGTTTTTGGTGACGCGAACTATGTGTTTTGAAACAGGATGTAAAGAGAGAGGAGTGGATCTATGGATATGAGCATACCCTAGAATCAAAATTTATTAAATTAACTTCATGTTTTATTCATAATGACCCAAAACCAGCAACGGAGACCATAAACTCATCAGGAACTTGTTTTTTTTTACTGAGGCTGCAGAAAAAGGGAACTGAAGGACGTATTCCCACAGACGTATATACCGATATCGATGGGCTGACTGATGTGTGCGCACTCACTGTGTTTGGGTTGGTCAGGTTCCTGGCATCCGTCAACCAGCTGCTCAGGTGATTGTAGGTGCTTCTCCTGAACACAAAGGGTTATTGTTAACACCATCTTCATCAAACATGTAGCACTAAACGACTGTCAGGGTGCAGTCAGAGTCACAGCCTGACAAATATTTAGTTTGGACGAGTCAATCGTATAAAGGAACCAGTTCTTGGTCCCCAGTCAGTCTCTCAGTCTTTCCCTTCAGGCCATCTGCAAAAGTTCTCAGTGGTATCAGATTAAATTTGGTCCTCTGAGTTTACTCTGTAGTGATCCCTCCCTCCCACGTTACCTTTAGAGGAGGTGGAGCCTCTGGGCTTGGCGTGGTGTTGAAGGATTACCTGATGGCAACCTAACAAATGGCGGACTTTTAACTGCGCTGGCGTCGGACACTTCCCGTTACGGGTTACGCTGGCGAGCGAGCGCCATTTGTTTTTGAAGCTTCTCGACTGGTAATTCAGTGTAGCATTAACTGTGATGCTCTGTGATGAACTTAAATACCCTGCAGCACATTCACGCAGAGCGGAAATGTTGAAGATGAACTGATCACTTTTATTTTTTCAAAACACATCAAATTTGTGATTTTATGCATCAACAATAACCTCATTATGTAACAGTACTTTGAGGGCTTTTAAAGGGACAGTCAACCTCCAAATCAAATGTACACATGAATATCTTCTTTCAAATGTCAACACCAGCTGAGGGGGAGGGACACCTTTAATGTTTACTTCCTGTCACGAGCCTCTCGTCACGCCTTGATGCAAGCTTCCTCCTGCACAGTGATACGGTTCGTTGGATGTATACAGCAGAAAGAAAACAGTTCCTACACACAACTGCTGTCAGCAGGGTTTGTGGATTTTGTTGAGTAACTGGGTCATAAATTTGAATTTACTTCTTGGCTGTTTTGTCTTTTCACTGCAGATTATTTGATTTGTTTTCTTGCTTTTTGCTCTGTCTTATTACCTGTTTATCAGTTCCCTGTGAAGCACGTTGAGCTGCACTAACCTGCATGAAATGTGCTGTAAAATAAAGTTTGATGATTCCTGGAAAGAAAAGTTGCTGCTTTGTTTTTCCAAATGTATTTTCTTCCTACAGCTGGTATGTCCAAAACTGGGCGACTCACCAAACTGATGAATAAACAGCTGTACAGGCCAGGGGAAACACGTGATTTTAGGGTGAACTGTCCCTTTAAGTAAATAAAGTAAATATAATAACTGCTTTAATGTTTCCTCTGAGCTGTTTTCCAATGCTGGAATCAGCACTTTTACTAAAGCACAGGACACATAATCCTCCTCCTGCGCCTCTGTGGACCCACAAACCATCCGGCCTTGCCCACTTCCTTACCTGGTGATGTCATAGACCATGAGGGCCCCGGCGGCCCCCCTGTAGTAGGACCTGGTGACGGCCCTGAAGCGCTCCTGACCCGCCGTGTCCCAGATCTGCAGCTTCACCTTCTGCCCGTGGACCTCCATGATCCTCGTCCCAAACTCCACCCCGATGGTGTGAGGACAGTCCGCCATGACTGCGCACACAAACATACATCGCAGCGATGTCATACACAATGCACAGGAAGTGGAATAATACAGGAATTCGTATTTTCTTTGCTTTCTGTCTCAAGCTCTGCAAACTTTTCAGTTATTTTTTAAGAGCCATAAAATCATCAATTCTTTTGGAAAAAAGACCAAGAAAACCTTCAAAAAATCTTTTCATTTTTTTGTTGTGTTGTTAGTCCATTTAACCCATCACTGTCACATGGGTTATTAAAACAAAAAAAAGTCATCTGTACTCTGAGTATTTACCTTTAAAGTGTATGTATATATCTCATCTTTACACTTTTACACCTCCTAAACATCTGCATGAAGCTGAAAAACTGTCCAGATCAGGTTAACCACAGGACTGCGTACAGTTCTTATTCGTAGCTTCATGCACTAATTAACACTGAATGCTGAAAGCAGCTCTGTTTGCAGCGTTTCAGTTCTCTTTAGCTTTATTTTCTCATCAGTTCAAAGAAAATGATGAGAAATCCTGTTCAGTGTTTCCACAGTTACAGGTTTCTTGTTGTATTAAATTAAAGAAAAACAACAAATTGTGATATTTCTGAAGCTTGAACAGGGAGGCGTTTGACATTCCCTCGTTATTTATTTAAAAAGTTCAGATTAATTTTCTGCTTATTCACTCACTGACAAAGACTCAGATATTAAACTGGAAAGATGATGGATTCCTAATCAACATGTATGATATTATTAGAAAACAAACAGAGATTTTAAAACCCAATCTGTTCTGTAGGAGTTTCTGGTCCTTGCCTTTCAAAATAAAAGTCCTAGAAATACACACTGCATGTCTCTACGCTCCTTTATTCTCTTCTCTTTCCCCTCACCCCCCAGCTGCCTGTGGCAGATGACTGCCCTCCCCGATTCTGGTTCTTTTCCTGTTAAAAGGGAGTTCTTCCTTCCCACCATCTCCACGTGCCACTCATATGGTTTCCCCTCTAATATTGTAGGGTCTTCACCTTACTACATAAAGCACCTTGAGGCGACCAGTGTGTGAATCAGTGGTATATAAAAGAACTGAGTTGAAGCTGAACTGAAAAACTGCCATTTTTTTAAAATTATGAATTCATGAGTCCCATTCTATGATGGTGTCAAGAAAAATCAAATTTTATCCAACAAACGATCAAAAATGGAAACATTCTGTTTCCTCTCATACTGAAAGGAAGAAAAAGCAAAAAAAAAATCTCACATTCAAGAAGCTGGAATAAGAAAATATTTGACATTTTTCACATTATTTGATTGTGACAATAGTGCAGGTTTGTTTTCTGTCAGTAAAGAGATTAAATTACAGCTGTTCCCTACTGTAAATTAAATAGATATTCATTTCTTGAGGAGGTATTCACAACCCAAAGTTTAAACCTCCTACTTCAGTTATTCGCTGGGGATTACAATTGAAGCTCTGAAGCCCAAAAAGTGGACAGCCCTACACTAACCTGTGCAGCCCTGAGCTGCTGTCTAACTCAACATTGGTGGATTTCTTATCAACATGTCTGATGTTACCATCAAACTCTTTGAAAACCCTGAAGTCTCAAAGCTCAGATAAAGAGAGGACAGCAGGAGAAGAGAAGCACTCACATTTCTTCTCTGTGAACTGATGCAGCAGACATGACTTCCCAACTCCCATATCACCTGCAGACACACAAACACATCAGGAAAAACACAGGTGAGCTCCGCCCATCAAGGTCTGACATACACACTGAAGAGTTATTATTTCATGTTTAAAGTGCTTCTATTCTGCTCATTTACAGCTCTACATTTTCTTTCCTGGACTTTACTAGAGTAGCGCTGCATGATTCAAAGTTCAAAATCATCTTCATTTATTATCTCCATCTGCTACAGACACAGCCAGCTCTCCAAATACACAAGCACCAGGTTGTGCCCCTCAGCAGGCTTCTGGACACTGGCCACTCAGAAGAAAAGTGGGCTGAGTGAGACAAGGACTGTTTAAATCAGTGATTCCCAAAGTGTGGGCTGTAAAGGTGCTGCAGGTGGGCCCAGACAAATCATTAGCAATAAATAAATAAACCTATTAACTTTCTATTTTGGAATTTAGTTTAACATTTCCATTCAAATTTGCATTAAAAAAAAACAGAAACTGTTCTAATGAAACAAAGCCAGGGGATTTTAAAAAATGACACATTATAAGTTTTCTGGCTTAATTTTGATCGTGAACTCATCTTGTATGTGGTCAACAGCAGGAACGAGCTGAAATGGAGCAGTGGCTGTTAGGTGGCAGAATCAACCTCAACAAGCAAATCACTAAAAGATCGAAATGAACCAATGAAAACACAAAGAAGAAAATACTTCACCTGAAGGTCATGTGGGTAAAGGTTTGGGTGGGGCTGAAGTTTGGGAAAAGTTTGTCTAAATAAATGTTGTTTTGTTTGTAAAATGTGTTTTTTTTTTTTAAAAAACTTCTTTATGCATAGAAATGTCTAAAAACTACTACTAATAATAATGTGACATATTTTAAAATACCTCCCATACATAAAGGAAAGAACATAAAGAGCCATTTAAAAAGGATTCCTGTGTAAAACATCATTAAAACAGCCTGGTCGCTTGAGGGTTAACAGGGATTTCTTTAACACTGCTGCAAACACAGCAAAGCCACCAGGTACATCTCCCAAGCACAGTGCTGCCCCTCCACAGGCTTCCAAAGGTTGTCCAATCAGAAGACAGCGGGCTTTTAGGCAGGGAGGGGATTTAAAGAGTCTGGAGGATGAAGTGAGGGCTGCACAGCGAGCCAGTTAGAAATAAATAAGGATTATTTTGAACCGACTCATGCAAAACTTCTGTAGTGGAGTCCCAGCAGTGAAAGCAGCGAGCTGGAGCTGAGCAAACGTCACTCACCGATTATGATGTATTTGAAGATGTAGGAGTAGTTGTAAGGCGCGGCTGTCATCGTGTACCTGCGGAGGAAAAAACGGGAAATGTGTGTCATTTAACACGAGAATGTGAGCTCAAACAGGGGGTCTGAGAGCCCGTCTGAGCCCGGCTCACTGCGTCCTTCCGAAGCTCCAAAAACAAACCGACAGAGACTCAGAAACGGAAGCAGCCGGCTGAGCTAGCAGGAGCCAGGCTAACCCCGAGCCCAGCGTTAGCTTCAAACACCGTGACAGCCCTGCGGGGAGACAGCTCTCACCCTGATCACACGTATTAACCTCCATCGGCTGACCCTCCTGTCTGAGGAAGCTTCTCAGCTCCTTCTGTCTGCTTCTCTGTGCGCAGCTCAGCGGCTAACAGCTGCACGGCTGTCTACGCCTTGCTAACGGTTAACAGCTAACGGCAGGAGGCCACTTTATGAAGCCTTTATAACAGAAACAACCAAATAATAAAGCAAACACAATGAACTAAACTGTTTTACCTTCAGTGCGGGTGTCTGTCCAACCTGTAAACCTGGTTAAAGCGCTGGTTAGGCGGCTAGTTATCTGAGTTGGAGGGTTAGCCTTCTGAGCCGTCAGGAAACCTTTCTGCCTCTTCCGGGACTCTTCCTCACCGGCGGGAAAAGGGGGCACTATCGCGAGACATACAGCTTTCTGCTGCCGCCAAGCGGACCAGAGGGGAACAAAGCTGTAAACCCGCCCAATAGTCCCATTTGCGGCCTCATTTATTTATTTATTTTTTTAAGTGCGCCGAATTAGTTATTAGAAACTCATGTTTTCGATGTATCATCAGATGTAGAGACACATTTCACAGAATTACTGTGATACTGAAGAAAACTGAAAAATGTGATGACTGTCAAGCAAGTTCTGCACTAAGAAACAGTAACCTTTTCCCCATATTTTCTAATTTCTAAGGGGATTTTACTTTTAATAATCGATATTTTCTGAAACGGTCAACATTATTGAATCTGTATATTATTCATGTATTTTCTAACTGACTTTTGGTTCAAATTATTATTGAATTCTTTAGGTAAACAGACTTTATTTAAACTCTTTATCAGGAGAGACCTGTGTACAAAATTCATATACAGTTTAAGAGTACACATAATACAAAGACACATGCTCACAAATGAAGAATAATATGTGCAGGAGTAGCCGCAGATACATAAATACAGCCTTTAAACTGTTCCACTGAACTGGGGGAATGTAGGGAATATGTTGTTCTAGCTCGTTCCACCTGTAGGGCAGCAAAGCATTTAAATCCAGTTTCAGTTCAGTGTTTTTGTGCCCATTGTCAATTTTCAAACAAAAAACTTCAATGAAAACACAGAAAAATAAAACAAAAATTCAGAAATGTCCCAAAAATGTTGCACAAATTTCTGTTCTAATAAAAACGAAATAACAATGGTAAATGAAAACAGAGGTTACAGTAATTTAAAAACCATGAAACTGCTTTGATATGCATAAATCACTGTATATTTTCAACTAGTAAAATCCTGCCAGAAGAATAATTTAAATTTCTAAATCAACCAAGCTGCATTTAAAAAACAAAAAAACAACAACAACAACAAAAAAAACAGGCCTGAGTAATGTTGTAATTCAGCTGCTCTTCAGAGATTTTCATATACTGGAAAATTAAGTGTCCTGCTTTATCTATCAGCAGGTCTGGTTTGCTGTGCATCACTGAAGAAAACCTTAAAATGTGATTATTATCTATATTTATTATCTTTGTAATATTATCTTTCTTCTTCTATCATTTCTAAATGTGTTTGTGAACTGAATGATAATAATATCATAATTCATTTCACACCGTTTTATGCAGTGTACATGTATTAGGCATATTTTTAAAGTGCCTTTATTGGGTTGGATCCACTTTAAGATAGATTTTTGTACATCGCTTTAAGGTTTCTCTCTGATGGAGTTTGTTTTCGAGTCCCTTTTTCTCCGTCTTCATACATAATGTGAGCGCTGGTCCATCCTCTCTCTCCTCCCTCATGTGTTGAGGTCACACAGAGGCAGGACTCGCCTGGCAGACCTCAAACTGCTTCTCACAGAGCAGATAGAGGGAGTTCAGTGAGGAGGAAACACGAGGAAATCTGGCTGCTGTTTGATGTTTGCTGGATTCTGCTGCAGAGATATGAGCCTGAAGATCAGCAGACTCTGAGACGACCGACATGGACAAACAGAAAGGTACTGTGATCTACAGCCACAGAAATCCTGCGGACGGTTTAGGAATAATCACAGAGGAATAGTGGCTTTACAACAGAGATTAAGCCATATTATCTACAGACTAATCTTAACAACCTCTTCATAACTTGAAATACATTTTTAAAAAAAAGTTTCATATGTACAAAAACAGATTTTTTTCATGTGTGATAATTTCACCAAATATAAATACAGAACGTTTCAGATATCAAATGTAGGACATGATGTGATTAAAAATGTACATTTACTTTGAAACTTTCCTTTAATGTATTTAACATTCACACATTGTTTTGTCTTTCACACCAGAGGCTCCAGCAGTGAGTCAGTCCCCACAGACTCCCATGTTAAAATGTCCAACTTTACAGCAGAAATAAACATGTTTACAGCCTGATACAAAAACTCTTTGGTCTCTGTAGCTAATTTCCCCCTTCATAACACCTGTTTATAACTCACCTGTTTAAATTGTATTAAGGCTTAAAGTTTGTATTATTAGGGGCGTGGCCTCTTTGACTGACAGGTGGATGGTGACACAGGCGGCTGTAGCTGCTAGCTGTCTGCTAGGCTTCACCTCAGCTAATTGGAGTCCCTGAACTGGACCTCTGGACCGTGTTTGTGCTGTTGGAGCCTTTTGGAGCATTTTTAATATAATTACCACCAAAGAAACCCCAAAACAAAACCAAACAAAAAAACACCATGAAAATGCCCAGACACCAATGGTTGAAGTCAGGTGGTTACGTCCATCTTTTATATAAATTCTGTGGTTGCCTGTAGAGGACAATTTGTTCTGTAGTTCCCGCTCATGTTCTGTGAGAAGGAAAGTGTTATAATCTGTCCTTCTGCTGTTATCACACTGATGGTATGTTAGCAACACAACAATCAGAAACACCCATCTGTTCTCCTCCACCATCCTTCCTCTACCTCCACCTCATCATCATCATCACTTCCTCCTCCTCCTCTTCCTCCTCCCCCAGGAGACTGAGCTAATAGCCTGTTTAGATTTTCTGTGTGTTTGTGTCTTTAAAGTGTCTAAGATGAACAATTTTAACATTTTTCTCCCATTAAGTCAGATTATTTCCTGATCTCATGTGCCAATCACTCGCTTAGAGGAATATTCTGATCTTTTCCAGCTTATTCTGGTAGCTCTCAGCAGTTCTGAGGTACTAGGAATACTAAAAGTCTTTGGTCGAAAACCAAAAAGAAGGTCTGAAAACAGAAACAGATTTTACTTGTCTCTCATTAATCATCCCATGAGTCCTCAGACTTATCTGGTGACCTCCTGCAGGGCCCCGACCACTAGCTGCTATATATAATATAGATAAAACAGCCCAAAAGGAACCTGCTGCTGAAGCTTTGATGCATTTTACTGCAAAACTAGTACTTCAGTTACATGAAGCTGAACTTTAACTTCTCATATACAGTATATAGGACATTTTACTGATAACACTTATAATTTTCAAGTTTCTGATTACCTTTACCTTGTTATATGTGGTACTGTTACTTCAGGAAGTGATTTGGGTATTTCTTCCACACATCAAAACAATCAGAAGGGTTGAAAGTTGGAATGATCTTTTAATCATCTCTGTTTGTCCTAATTAAAGTTACTTGTTGTTACTAACAGCAAGAAAAATGCAATAATGTGGAAAAAACTAGATATAGGTACTGGTTAGTGTCTGGTTGGTGGTTTCTCAGGTTAGTGGTGAGGTGGTCAGAGCTTCCAGCTGATTGGACGCCTGAAGCAGCAGCTCAGTAATGTAAATGTTTCTGTTCTCCTAAATTTACCAGCCAGAAGATGAAAGAAAGCTGCTCCACACCCTGTAGCACACATGTTTGTACTTCTGTGTTTGTGAGGACCCTCAGTGGCCCCTCACCCTAACTTAAAACCTGATTTTAACCTGAACCCTCAAACCAAATCCAAACCCACCAACAGCCCTTTAAAGGTCTGTCCCTGTCAAAATGTCATCATAAGGCAGAAGTGTCCTCACAAAGTCAATAAACACTTAGGTCCCCACAAGGATAGCTGTACGAGTACCCACACACACACGTCGTTCGGGCAGTGAGGAGAAATCCCATCTTTCAGCTAATTTAAGGGTTTGGTTTTCATGGTAAAGCAGCTTAAATCACTTTCAGCTTTTTCTATACTTTTCAACTTGAGCCAATTATAGGAGCAGCATGGCCCCTTTTCTTTCTTTCACCACTTTCTTTCATTTGAAAGCTGCTTTGGGCAGAAACGCCACAAATAAACAAATCTAGAAAAAGGAAGGTACCATGTTTATCAGATAATGAGGCAGATAAACGAAAATGTTACAGAAAAGCATGAATGTTGGGGTTCTTGTTCAGTTGTGCGGATATTTTAATGTCTGAATTTAGATATGAGAGTTTAATGTCTCACACTGTGTATCTGATTAGCCAGTTGTTTCAAATTTTATCAGGTTTATTTACACTGCCTAAACATTTTACACAGAATAAAACATAAGACTGAGGTTAGTTTCTTTTTTCTTCTGAATATTCATTTCATTGATTGATTATTATGACCCATAGATGACCTGTAGTGGTCATGTGAGGGAGCAGCCAAAACATCAGCATATGTTAAATCATGTTAAAATCATGCACTGTATATAAAATATACTATGCTGGGTTGTTTTTTGTTTTTTTTGGAACCAGAAGTCACCATATTTGAATGAAAGGGTGGAGTGCTAAGTGATCAGCTAATGCTAACTAACTTGGTTAGCAAGCTGCCTCCACAGACTGTATGTGAGCATCACACAGACACAGATACCTGCTAATCAGTGCTCAGTAACATCCAAATCAAATCCTAGAATTTCACTGAGCACCCAAACTGGAGCTCAGACTACTTGGACGGTCAGCAGCCATATGATTGGTCAGATAATTGCATTAAAAATGCTCCAAAAGGCTCCAACAACACAAACACGGTCCAGAGGTCCAGTTCAGGGACTCCAATTAGCTGAGGTGAAGCCTAGCAGACAGCTAGCAGCTACAGCCGCCTGTGTCACCATCCACCTGTCAGTCAAAGAGGCCACGCCCCTAATAATACAAACTTTAAGCCTTAATACAATTTAAACAGGTGAGTTATAAACAGGTGTTATGAAGGGGGAAATTAGCTACAGAGACCAAAGAGTTTTTGTATCAGGCTGTAAACATGTTTATTTCTGCTGTAAAGTTGGACATTTTAACATGGGAGTCTATGGGGACTGACTCACTGCTGGAGCCTCTGGTGGACGTTAGAGGAACTGCAGGTTTAAATATTT
>VUQI01031300.1:0-11248 GCA_015106735.1 Paratilapia polleni
GAAAAAAAAAAAAAAAAAAAAAAAAAAAAAAGACAAGGAATATATGGCAGTTGTGGTATAGTCCTTAAAAGAAACATATTATGATCTGATAAATCTGAGCTTTAATTCTGTGTTCTTCTTGCCTCTTTGAATTTTTCCAGAGACTGTTCAGGCCCGAAGACAAACTGAAGCGGGACGTCCTCACAGTGACAGTGAGGCCGCCCGCTGGAGCGTAAAACGTGCTCTGCTACTTTCTGCAGCGTAGCCGAGCTGATAACCCGAGAGTGACACAGAGCAGAGACGATCTCATCCTCCAGCAGCCAGCGGATCTGAATCACATGGAGAGAAACCAAGAAAAGATCAATGTTGATGTGTGTGTGTGTGTGTGTAAGATGATTTGAAAGTACACTTGTAAACCATATGACCACTCAAACTGGCTTGGAAAACACTGCACATCTGGGTAAAGTGGAAAAGTGAAGCTGCCCCCCTGTAGTATGTTTGAAGGCTCACCTCGTCCATTGTGGCCAGGATTGCTAACTTGTGAGGAAGTGGGAGTTTGGATAAGGGGTCACCAGAGATCCCGTTGACACCGCCTCCCCTTAGACTGTCCAACGCAGCCATCAGCTCCTCGTCAGAGCGATAGGAGGAGGGCTGTCCTGGTGATCGATTCACACTGCTTTCTGAGGTGTACCTACACACAGCGAGATCTGACGTGAGGCCGGTACACCATGATGTCATCATTCAGACTAATTCAAAGCATTGCTTGGATTTTCTATGTGTCTCATACAAAACACACAACTAAAATAAAATATTTCTGTGGATAAACTGATCAGGTACTTCTTTTAGTTTACACCATTCAGCTGACTGACAGTTGGGACTGTAATAAATCAAGAAACAAAACAATCAAATATTCCATAAAAATGAAGATGTAAACAATAGTGGTTTAAAAATCATAAAATAAATAAATTAATAAAAAAAAAAAACTATGTCAGTGATATATTTGAGACAGGAAACACGTCCAGCACATTCGCTACTGTAGTCCTCAGTGAAATACAGAGGCAGTCAAAAATGCTGGCATGCTTTTCTCTGGAGCTGGAGCGTATCCCAGCTGTAATAGGCCGAGGGGTGGGGTATATACCCTGGACAGGTCACCAGTCTGTTGCAGGGCTAACAAGCATTAGGATTAGGCAGTGTAATTGTTGGCAAACTGCAGTCCATATTTTCAGGTTTCTCTTTCAAAGGTGTGGGTTTCTTTGTTGGAGCCACTTTCATTCAGAAAGGCGAACAGAATGCAGACAGACACTTTGTACTCTGATTTGAAGGGGTCTTTGTTGGTTCATTTTCCACCAACTGAACTTTCTTTTCATTCCGTTTTCTTTTCACAGTCAAATCCAGGGAAGTTGGCCAGGGAAGTGAGTAAAATCCTGGCCAAAGAGGTATCAATAACTGTTTCAAGGCCATTTCAGAAAGTCACTGCAGAATAAGCAATAATTTCTCTCTCTTAACCAGTTTCTCTGTTTATTTCTGTTCTGTTTTTCATCTTTTAAGGAAGAATGAGTGTTATTTCAGCGAAAGGCAACCAGCAATTCTGGTAAACAGAACTTTACAACAAAGAACCTTAATTGCAATGCAATCAGACAATTTATAATTGAGATAAAAAAACAAAAATCCAATATATCAATATATGTCCAAAAAACCTTGTAAAATCTGAGGCATTTTGCTCAAGCTTTGCCTCACCTGTTATGATGGAAATCTGCCATGATTTCGATCTCCAGAGGCAGCGTCAGGACAAAAATATCCAGCGTGACTGAGAGCTCGTTCAGATCTACAGACTGAACAGCCTCGCCATTCTCGAGGCAGGAAATTACCTCACCTGCAATCACAACACTGAAATAAGCTCTGCAACAAAAGCAACAGTCTGAATGGTAAAGATTTAACTCCTTAAACTGTCAACAATGGTGATTTATAGAAGGAAAATGGAAACATAAGCTGCTGCTTTGGTTACACTTCCTTGCACAGAATGAAGCTGCCACTTAGGAGGAAACCAGAGACCATCTGTATCAACACAGTGTGTCAGCTGTACTCACCCAGGCAGGTGGGTAGTGTCTGTATGGGCATGGATCCATGGCAGCTCTTTATGTTGACGGAGCAGGTAACATGAACAAACAGTGGTGGCATATCCAGCTGTGGGGCCTCGGGCTCCAGCAGGGAGTCTCCCTCCAGGATGCTGAAGGAGTCCTGGTCCTGGTTGACAGTGTTGGAGTCTGACAGGGAGTGGTCTTCGCCCTCTCCATGGGAGCCAGTGCCCAGTTGCTCCTCATACTCCACCACCAAGTCTGTGTCGCTCTCCGTCATGATACAGGAGGCTGGCACATTTTCTGCACAAAGCAGCAAGCTGATTTTAACTTTAACCCTAATGTTTTGCTGGGACTAGCTTCACTTTATCATCAGCTGAAAACTAACAATCCAAAACTGCATAAAAATAGTCATAAGAATCATAATAGCTGCTGCAAAATCATTTTTTGTTTACTTCTTGGTTAAATAAGGTTCTAAAAAAGACTTGATTTTAATTTCAGACTTATTAAACTTTTTAATGACCCCGTGGGAACCCTGTGTATCCTGCCTCCTACACACTCTCCCCAGGCCATACCCTCACATCAACCAAGCTCAGTCTTGGTCTCCTGCTGTGCACTGCGTGTGAGCTAAGGCAACTGTGAACAATGTCTGGACTTTGTTCTCCCAACACTCTGCACTGCTGAATTGGGTGTTCCAGGCAAACATTGGCTGCAGAGGATTCCATATGAATGGCTGGAATTCCTGAAGGGTTGTTGAAATATTTTTGTTCAACTCTTCGAGTTAAAGCCCAAATTCATTACGTAACTGTAACTGAAATATGTTTTGATAAGCAGCTATAATAACATATAATGTCAGTGTCCAAAAATATATAGATATAACTGTATATGAAAATCACATCTGTCTAACAGCTCAAATAGAGGTGATGCATCACTTGCTTCTAAAACATGATACATAATTGTCAGAATTAGTCAAAACAGCGACGTTTAAATTTGATTAAAAACTGTTAAAGAGGTCTGCTAGACCACAAACACAAAATACCATCCATCCATCCATCTATTTTCTTCTGCTTATCTAATTCAGGGTCATGGAGGGACTGGAGCCTACCTGCCATAGGGCGAGAGGCGGGGTACACCCTGGACAGGTCGCCAGTCTGTCACAGGGCTGTCACAGAGAGACACACAACCATTCACACTCACACCTATGGCCAATAGTGATTAGAATCACTAATTAACTTAACCCTATGCCTGTCTTTGGACTCTGGGAGGAAGCTGGATTACCCAGAGAGAACCCACGCAGACATGGGGAGAACATGAAACATCACGGCCAGATGGTGGATTCGAACCCAGGACCTTCTTGCTGTGAGGCGACAGTGCTAACCACTGGACAACCATGCCACCAGTGGTGGAACACAAAATACCTCAAAATTAAAATTGAACTGAACCATAATAAATTGATCATTTTAACTAGACTTAGCCTGAGTCTTCCTTATCCTCACCTTACTTTGAGTTATTGTTCACCTCACTTACTTACAACTGCTTTATTTGATAACCTGATTAAATAAATGTAAAGCTAAAGCAGCAATAGACAACTTCCCTTGCACATTTCTCCCAAGCACCGCTGTCGCAAGAACACCATTTTAAAACACCTACTGGTATACCACTAATAAGTAGGCAGGTTCTGTTACTTACTGATCTCATAGAAATAACTGAATGTAGCATTTAGGTCCCAGAGCATATGCCAGGGACTGAATGTCCATTCGAGGTTCACTCTTGTTTTACTTTCCCTTTGTAGCCTCAAACGATGAGACTCCTTCTTTTGCTTCTTTTTTGCTTTCCACAGTAACTCGAGTTATTCCACTGTCTGACATTTTGGCTACCTGAGGTAGTTACCAATAGCTACTTTGGAGTGGCAGACAAAGGCTTACAGGGAACAAAACAGTGTCATTATTCTACAGTCGCTACGTTGTGCAATCAACATTTACTTAATAATGATAAAGAAGCAAAAAAAAACTTGCCTCGTTAATTAGAATGGGTTTCATACTGCTCATTTCACAACAGTTAATGCAAACTATGTTTCATGACACATGAAATTCTGACACTGAAATGAGATCTTACACTTATAATATTGTGTATATGTATATTTTGTGTATAATATATGTAATATTTGTCGTTGCTCTTCACTGAATAATTCTGACTGTGCACGACCATTTTAAATGACTCTAGCTGCAAAAAACTAAATTAAAAGTAAACTTTTCAGAATGGTCCTTACCATCTTCAGTAGTGGGCTCAGCCTCTGACAGCAGCTCCTCACTTGGCCTCCTTTCAATCTCACCATCCTCTGACTCCTGTAGAGAGATATCACAGTGCCAATCATTTCTTTACCTCTTTGGTTTGTTACACCACTTTTTTAGTTATATATACACTTTTTTTTCCACAATTTGATTTGTCAAAATTCCTCTGCTGTGTTTAAATAAAACAACATCATTTTCCTTCCCTCTTAACAATCTCTGATATGTTGTGTGACACATGATGATGTGACAAATCTATAGCAAACTCACCTCTTTCTTGGATGACGGTGGAGAGTAGAAGAAGTAGTGGGGATTGGAGGGAACACTTTTGAAATACTGAGACAGGATCTCCATGAATTTACCCTGCCAAAAGATTAGTTTAAAATTTAAATGACATCAGTTTAACACTGTTGGTTCATGAATTCACAAACAAAATCAACTTTAAGAGAACAAATTTAAGAGTGTAGGATTAACCTTCAGACTCTACCTGTATTATTTTATGCAGATCTGGATACACTTCACACTTTGGTTGCGTTTGAAGCAGTGCCAGAGGGAATTCTGGGATCTTTGCTTTCTTAGACTCATCCCTGATCGGTGGAGATGCAGGAGCAGAGGAATCCAGAAGTCCTCTGGTTTCAGCCTCACTGGTGTCTTCCACTTCAGTACTGCAGCCAGAAATATCACACAATTAATAATTGTGTCAGCTAACAGCAACCTGACTGCACAAGCATGAACGATTAATTGTGATGTTGTATGGAAGGAAAAAAAAGCCAACAGATGTTCTCCCTCTTCTTTTTCCCCTTACCCGTCAACCACTCACATCAGAAGGCTGCCCCTCTCTGAGGCTGGTTCTGCCAGAGCTCTCGTCCTGTTAAAAGGGAGTTCTTCCTCCCCACATTCGCCAAGTGCTTGCTCATAGGGGACCGTCTGATAGTTGGGGTTCCCTCTATAATTTTGTCCTTACCTTACAATATAAAGCACCTTGAGAACACTGTTGTTGTGAACTGGAACTAAATAAATATAATTTAAATTGAACTTTTATTATCCATGTCTTGTTTCCTCTTTTTAAGCCTTTCTGTGAAGCACTCTCTAAATTTGTTAAGAAAACTCCAATATCAATAAAGTTTATTATTATGGCAAAAAAAATCAAAAGTATGCATATGTCACACCAACATCAGCACAGACCAGAAGCAGGCCTGTGTGGACATGTGAGTTTCACAAACTCAAAGAGCACCATCTGGTGGACAGTTTAAATCATTAGAAAATTACTTCATATATTAAGAATATCCACATTAAATAATCATAATGTAGACTTTAGTTCCCGGTTGTTTTCATGTTTTCACGTTAGCCCAAAATAACTAAATACTAAATATAAATATATAATTAGCTATAACTTTATGTATAAATAATTGTGTGGGTCACAGGGACATACCTGTAATAAGGATGTAATATCATGTGACTCATGCAGGTATGTGATTCAAAATGTGGTTACTCCTTTATTGCAATTTTATATGCAAACTGGAACATAAGGTGTACGGGCTATCGGGCAATTTTATTTTCCACGATATCACTGCTTGACATGCTATTATTCAGACTGTACACTAACACTGTACTTGCTTACACTATGCTTATGATCCTGATTATGATGGTTATGTGAAGTAGACAGTCCTTATTCAGGTTCCTCAAAAGACTCAGTAGCATTTAATCTTATTCTGATGGTTCTTTGTTGACTTCACCTGCTTGAAGAGGCCACGGCGGCTTTGTCATCTGGCTGCTCCTCATCAGCTTCCCCAATGATGAAGGTGGCAGGGTTCCTTGAAGGTTTCAGATTCCCTCTTCCCCACCCTGGAGTCTTGCCATGCTCCCTGAAGACCCTAATGTGTCCACAGAGCGTCTGTAGGAAGGATGTGACATCAATCTCCTGCAGCGACTCTTCACAGTAGTCCATGGCCATCAGGACATCCTGAGAGCTAATGCTGTAGGACTGCTGCAAGCTGCGGTATACACCTGAGGAACACATGACAAACCAGTCACTGATGTTGTGTCCCACACAAGTTTGACTCACAGACACTGATTTTGAACTATACTTTAAAAGAACACATTTGACATACTGTATAGCTTTGAAGCTGTACACTTTTTGTTGCACTGCTATAGTTGAACCAACTTAAAACAAGTTCCCATTCAAAATTCCCATTGACCTCAAACTAGCAAAAATGAACTTTTGTTTCAAACTAACCAGACTTTCATCATTGGTGATGAGACCCAGCTCTCATCACCAATGATTATTAAAAGAGCAAACAGGCATTCTCAAAGGAAGAGTCTGCAGTGCCAAAGCCTGAAGGTGACATGTGTGCTCAGGGGCATGCCAGTCATTTTTTGCCCTTCATTCACAGGGGTTCTGCACTATAAATTCATACCCTATCAACAGTTCTACAGTAAAGTCCTGAGGCATCTGAGACAGATCATTTATCGTTTTATCACCACCTGCCCTACTAGCCAGACCTGACTCCCCACAACTCTGTCCTCTTCCCCAATATGAAACTGAAATTGAAGTTTCGTTGTTTTGACACACTGAAGGAGGCCAAGCACACACTGCAAATGCAAGCATGCAAGTGGTCGGCACAGGACTTTCCAGGACGTAATCTAAAAACAGCAGCAGCACTGGAAGTGGTCCAGAGGTTGCAGAACTTCATAAACTACACCCACGAGTCCAGCCACATTCAAAACACATCAAGGATTATTAAAGCAAACAGAATCACACCTTGGAGCCAGATAGCAAAGTGTCTGAAAACTATTATACATTTCTATTTTTAATTTCTAATTAAAAATATTAAGTCTTCCACAGTAAAAGTAAAGGGTTGGCTAAAAGCAGAACTTTAGCCATTTTAATTAATTATATTCTTATTTTTCTTTTTTTACATTTTAATTAATATAATCTATGTATATATGTAAATCTATTGTTTTGTATTTTTTTCCATACTTAATGTCTATTTATAGTAGTTTTGTATATTTAGTGCATTGTGGTTTTATGAGAATGAAAACTGTAAATTTTAATTATACATTCTCTAAAAGCTCAATTAGAACCAAGGATTGAACATTGTTCTGTATTGGATCTATGTCAAATTGTATTGTCCCCATCACATAAATTAAAAAGTTTTGAAAACATTTTTTCACTTCATTATTGTGAGTTATTGAGAGTCGACTGAAAGAAAGTGCTGATTTTATTAAAATGTGCAAAAACCAAATGGTCTGAGTACGTCCTGCAGTGACTCTAAGGCTGCAGTCGTTTCACCACAACAGCCCCATATCAACATATCCGGCGTGAAATTAGTCAGAAGCCTAGTGTAAGTACAGTCAGATTTTCTCTCTCTTTGTAAGTCTGTATGAATTTTTCTTCAGATCTTTCCTTCACCTCATGACGCTTTCCATCACAAAAAAGCAATTGTGAAAAGAGAATAGGAATTAATCTTTTTGGGCTACTCCATCGTAGCCTATCAGCCTTGTTCAGTGTGCATGTGTTAGTGGAGAGAGGTCACCTTTGACATAGCTCTGGTGGTAATGCTCCTGCAGGAGGCTGCAATAGTTGGCCAGGTCTTTGTGTTTGTGAGGCTGAGCCAGGAGCTCGGTCCAAGGGGACGGACTGCTGCGGTCCTGAGACAGGGACCTGCCAAAGGACAACAGCAGAGCAAAGATGGTGAGAGAAAGTAAACATGTTCTGTTACAAAGACAGATGATGGATCAGTTGAACTCACATGGACAGCATCATATTAATCCATAAAACCTTAATTTCACATGTGTAAAAGACAGTGCTGGTTAACACAGAAACAATTCCATTCCATCTAATTTTGCATAAGCACTTTGATTTAAGCTTTAACCCAGGATCTGCACTACAGTAAACTCCCAGTCACACAGGCCTAGAGACCAGTCGGTGATGCCCTGGCAACCCAAAATCCTTGTGGCTTCCAGCAACTGCTAAACAATTGAAATTCAAATTTTCATTCCTTTGGTGGTGAATATATAATTTGGGTCGCCGACTGGTCTCTAGGTCTGTGTGACTGGGGCTTAAGCATCATCAAAGGTGCCAACAAGCTTGCGAGGGACAGCTGAGCCTCCAGAGTAAGCATTTGAAGCACTGGATCAAGGGGAGGAGGGAATCATTTATCGGGACAAAGAGAGGGAGAGATGTGAAGCAGGGCAAAGAAGACCTCGATCACCAAAGATGTAAGGTGTTTTCGTTCATGTAATGTAAGATGTGTCAAAGTCACTCAAAAAAAAAAAGTAAGAAGTGACTTTGAATTTAGATTAAAATTATTCATCTAAGCCATCAAAGTCAGTCTGTGCATTTCAGTTTTAAAAGATTCATATAAATCAGAACTTTAAAATAAATAGAACGCCAAATTCTAAACAATAGTCTATATTTAATTCATTGTTGAGTGTAAGGTTAGTTCTCCACTTGCAGTGACACCCAGGGAGGTTACATTATCTCACCTAGACATTAAAATCAGATTAGGCATAAGATGTTTTATATTATTCTCCACAGAGGAAACTGTCCTCTGCATTTAACCCATTCTAAGTGTTAGGAGCAGTGGACAGCCACTGTGCAATGGCTGGGGATCAACTCCAGACTCCAGAATTAACCTTGTCTGTGATGTCAGTTTCATCATCAGTGGTCAACAAGAGGCTCTGTGCAAATGTCTGTGTACCCTCCAGATTGCATCAGAAGCATCCTCAAAGCAGACACTAGACTATAGACTATATTCTATATATAATATATTTAAGGATAATATGAATAAATACTCATCCCCGCTGTGCACATCCACAGGCGAGGGTTACCAATAACTGCTCCCAAGCCATTTTAAACAATCTTTTGACAGCTTCTTCTGCAGCAAACCATAAGTATGCAGATCTGTGGTTACTCCTTGTGTTACTCCAGTGTTACGCCAACACTGAATTACTCTGCTATTTTCTCTACATCCACTTTTTTTAAAATAAAAACTCAGTTTAGAAATTTGATCTCTGGTTCCCCACCAGTGAGTGTAGTAACCCAAATAAAATAAAAGTCAGGCACGCTTCTCTGTGGATGCTGTGGGACATAATATGCAAGACCCACATGTCTCCAAACCCAAACTATGGCTACATCATTAAGGCAACACCAACAGTGATGGTACACCCATAAAAGTAAGCATTAAGTAAAGAAGACTTGAGGGGAACAGCAGAGTCTGGTGACACCTCATCTGAAACTATCACTGTTAACCTACAAACAGAGGGAGTCTTGCATCCCAATGTGTCTTTTACATTTGGTACCGTCTTTTTTACTGTGTGATGTTCTTGGGTGAAAACCTTGTAGATAAAATATGGATGTAGCTTCCAGGTTTAAAAATAAAGCCAAAAATGGAAGCGCCTTAAACCTGCATTCTTTCCAATAGCCAGCAGGGGGTGACTTACAAAATTAGCCTGTAAAAGAAGTCCATGAGACAATGACCCTACTGCTAATTTGATTTATGACCTCAGTAAACATTTTCTTGATGTATCTGTGATATCAATCACTAGTATTCAGTCTTATTCAATACAACATAATCTTCATTTTGTAAATTATGATCCCATTACACCAAATCAGAAGCTAGAGCAGGGTATGCTTTAAGGCAGGACTACAGGTTTAAGGCACTTCCACAATGGCTTCAGAACTGAAAGTTACATCCAACAATTTTAACACAGAGCTCCATATAAGCACATGAAAATAAATATGATCCTTTGATCAGTGTCTGTTGTTTTCAGTGTTGTTTGTATGCAGCAACATGAGCCTGAGGAGGAAGCACAGAAAGGCCTGGGAAGAGAAGACGGCTTCGCAAGCCTACAGTTTCAGAAAAGCAACACTGTCCCGCTCTACAGAAGACAAGCGTGTCCCTAAGTTCTCAGAGGCGTCCAGTGAAAGCTGACCAGCCCCTCAGCAGACAGAGAAGGAGAGCAGACAGACAGACAGTGTGCTACCTGAACTTCATCTGCTGATACATCTCCCAGGACTCTGCATCTTGAGCTCTATTCTCACCCATGAAGACAACCAGAGACACACATGTTAAAACTGCACTGCAACGTTTGAGAAAATCCAAGGCTCAGATGCAAACAGTGTGTCAGACAATGATGAGAAAGTCTAATTGCAACATGACTCTTTGTGTAGCTTTGTCTATCATTTCTACCAGTTCTTATAAGACTCATTCCTGAAATCTGGGAACAAATCAATAAAGTAGTCAGATCAGACCATCAGATTGTAAAAATGGAGTTTATGCAGGTGATCTAAAGTACTTCTACACTATGGATGGATGTAAAATTGAAGGAGAGACAGAAACTTAAAGGGAAAGATTGCCCTAAAATAATAAATATATACAGCTCCGGAAAAAATTAAGAGACCACTGCAAAATTATCAGTTTCTCGGATTTTGCTATTTATAGGTATATGTTTGAGTAAAATGAACATTTTTGTTTTATTCTATAAACTACTGACAACATAACTCCCAAATTCCAAATACAAATATTTAAATTTATTTGCAGCAAATGAAAAATGGTCAAAATACCAAAAAAGGTCCAGTGTTTTCAGACCTCAAATAATGCAAAAAAAACAAAAAAAAAAACAAGTTCATATTCATTTTTAAACAACACATTACTAATGTTTTAACTTAGGAAGTGTTCAGAAATCAATATTTGGTGGAATAACCCTGATTTGCAATCACAGCTTTCATGCGTCTTGGCATGCTCTCCACCAGTCTTTCACATTGCTGTTGGGTGACTTTATGCCATTCCTGGTGCAAGAATTCAAGCAGCTCAGCTTTGTTTGATGACTTGTGACCATCCATCTTCCTCTTGATCACATTCCAGAGGTTTTCAATGGGGTTCAGGTCTGGAGATTGGGCTG
>VUQI01031301.1:8691-33634 GCA_015106735.1 Paratilapia polleni
AGCTAACAGCAATAGCTAGCTACTTCTCAATTAAGAAAAAAAAAAAAAAAGAAGCTTAATAGGGCAAAAAAATTTGACTCTTTTGAAAAGGCCTTTATAAAATGTCAATTTTTAGCAATCAGATCATTATAAGCTACTCTATCACTTCACAAGTTCATCTCATTCTACAATATGCTGGTAGAGATCTGAAGATTGATTAGAAAAAATTTTGTCAATCATATATTCTATCCATTGATTGGTAAGGGGGGACATTCTCCCATCACAGTTTTATGGGTCCTGGCCAATAACAGATGAGCAGGAAAAAAGCCAGAGTGTATTACAATAATAGAAGAGGTCCCACTTTGCGGTTGTCCTCCTCTTGGACCCACACACTCACACAGACTGCCCTGCCCCGTCTTGCCTGCAGATGTCACTGTTGAGGCATTTTAATCAGAATTTCAATAATAAATACTTTCCAAAAAGAAGAGAAATTTTATTTTATAAATGATAATGAGATTTGGTAAAGATTTGCTACAATCAGTTCCTGTTTTTTTTTAACACTGTAATCTCTCTGAGGATAAAGAGGAGGAGCAACCTCCTCTGCCTCAATGGACCTACTGCCATTGCTAAAAATACCCAGCTCTCCTGTTAGCCCTTGTCTGGTATCTCTTATCAGAGCTCGAGCCATTGTTGCATGAACTGTTTCTTACCTGTCCTTTAACATGACTGACAACTGGTCAGAGTCACAGACTCTATAAAAGAAAAATGCAATATTTGTGCGCTGCCACTTCTTCCTCTCATGTTAGACTGAAGGCCAACTGAATGCTACACTGACTCACTCTCCTTGCTTGAGATGCGCAATGGTATTACAAGAGGGTACAAGCTAGCCTTAGCTTGTTACCATGCTATCTTGATGTTTATGTTTATGACACATTCTGTTTCTAACTATAATTGATTTTTGTTTAAAAAATGCCAATAACATTACATATTGCACCTCTAATAGTTAGCCCGTTTCAAAAACTGACAGATTCCTTTTCTGTAAGTGAGGCAAATCAATGACAATTACAGGACTTAATAAAATTTGCTGGACATACTCTTTCTATAGTAGTCTTTTTACTACATGAAGCCAGTGGTTTGAAGATATCAACTCAGTATTTTGTGAGATGTTAGAATCTGTAGCTTTTGTATAAATGTACAAATTCATATTATGCTGACTACCTCATTCTTAACATATTTCTTCCTTTCCTTATTTGTGACAAATAACCCTAGTTATCTTTTCTTTTGCTATCAGAACATCATCCTCCACCTAACCCTTCTCTGACAAACAAATTCAGGAAGACATAAGGAGGGTAAAGAGATAATGGGAAGTGGGGGAGTGCCAGGAGCTTCCTGCCACTCATCCTTACAGTCAAAGCTTTCAGACCTGACCTTGGAGTGCAGGGGATGAGTGGGAGGAGTGGATACCATTAGATCAATCTCATCACCACCTCCTCCTCCCTTTTTTCACACTCAGACATTAATAATTAAAACCACAGCGCAAGTACACAAATCCATCCTCCCTTCTTCCATCCTCCACCAAATTATTGACTGTTGAATTGGTAGACAGCAATAACAGAGATGTATGATCAAGGCTATCCAAGCTCAACCACCTCTGGGATTCCAGAAAAGGTAGGATGATGTGTTTTATGAAAGCCAGACTACACAGCGCTTCACACCCAGTCCAATGCAAAACAAGTGATTATGGCAGCATGGGTGAGCAACAAAGTGACACTGAAACAGCAGTTCAAAGAAAGCAAGTCGAACAGCTCATTCACAGTGCTGTTCTAACACAAGCGAATCAAAGCCAGGCAGCAGAATTGAAAAGAAACCATGGTGCACTGCACAGGAAAATTAGTAGTGACATGATGATTATCAACAATTTCAAACACAGAAAGACCAAAGAAAGACAGAAAGAGTGCAAGAGAGAGCAACAGACACACAGACAGTGGTATGTTGTACCTTCTGCTTTTTCAACAAAGTACAAATTGACAAGTCAACCTTCAGGTGCAAATATCACATCCTTAAATAAAAAAGGGTGATAATAAAAAAAAAGGCCAATAGAGCAATAGCTGCTGCTACTGCTGAAGGTTATTCTCGATGACAGTGACAGTATTATTTATTCTCTGCATTTGATAAAAGAGCTGTGAGGGCACATATTTCATTTAAAAAATGACATTCTAATTTTTCTCTTTCCTTTCCCTTACCTCTTACTGTGTCCTATTCATGCTCTGACCTTGCTTATATCCAAACATCAGATTATTTTTTCTTTCGTTACTTGCTTTAGCAAATGCTGCCTGAAAGGGCTCTCAATTAAGGTTGTTTTGAGAATGAGTAAGGCAGGAACAAGGACACATCTCAGCAAAAGCCCTAAGCAAGGACTTTTGTGGTAAGAAACCCCTCCACAGAGGTGTAACTGAGGTGTGTATGAAAAATGATTTTATCAGAAGGCCACTGAATCAGTATGTACTAGGTCTGTTGTGACTGAAATCAAAATTCTGCTTCTAACAGGACTGCTTTTCATTCAAAGATGCAAGAAAACATAGTTCACCCAGAAAACTTTTCTTTCTCTTTAAGGGGGATTTCTGGGAATGAAGAGCAGCATTCACATAGTGCAGCTGGAGAAAGTGGTCAAGACTGCTGCTGCACATCCAGATGTTTTTTTCATCCAGTAAGCTTAAAGAAATATAGTCTACTGCATACTATGTATTGTGACGCTGCTGCTAAATTTTTAATTACACATTATCAGGTCTTTTCAAGCTGCATTATATGCCAATAAGTATCAAATGTACCAAAAAGTTCAAAGAATGCACTTACAAAAAGAAAAAAAGGAAGTCCAGTTTTAGCCACCTACAGGTGAAAATCTGCAAATTCACCATGGACCTCAGACTCGTACACATCCAACTGAGGTAGTTTTCATGTTGGCTACAGCCATGGCTATGACTTGGAGACAGCAGTCTTCAGTAAAAGAGTCCACTTTTTCAGACCTGAAGGAAGCATTCACAAGGTGTGCAACACCGCTTTCTGTCACATCCTGAGGCATCTGAGTTAAATAGTATATGGTACACACACTCAATAGAGTGACTACTGTCATACAATAGAGTGTGTACTATTGTATATAGTGTGTGTGTACCATAGTCAAGTAATAGATGCACTGGGGGAAATTTGGGTTTCAGTCCAAGGACATTTTGACATGCGGACTGCAGTATTGAACAACTGATTAGTAGACAAACCAAAACGTTTTTTCTCCACAACAGCAAAATCGTCATTCACCGCCTGCCCTACTGGCCAAATCTGGTGCCGTATGATTTTATCCACTTCCCCAAATTAAACTTCAGGTGACCCTGAACCATCCCTTAGTTAAGCTGCAATAGGCTTAGGCTGCTGGGGGCTTCCCATGATGCACTGAGCACTTCCTCTTCCTCACTTCCTTTCACTCTCCATGTGTTTATACACCACTTGCGTGTGTCTTTTGTCCTGTCTCCCTCTGCTCTCTTCTGTTTCCCTTCATCCCCAACCGGTCGCGGCAGATGACTGCCCCTCCCTGAGCCTGGTTCTGCTGGAGGTTTCTTCCTGTTAAAAGGGAGTTTTTCCTTCCCACTGTTGCCAAGTGCTTGCTCATAGGGGGTCGTCTGACTGTTGGGGTTTTCTGTCTAATTTGTAGGGTCTTTACCCTAAAATATAAAGCGTCTTGAGGAGACTGTTGTTGTGATTTGGCGCTATATAAATAAAATTGAATTGAATTGAATTGTTCTGACTTGGGGGAAGTGATCTTGCACATGCAGCAATGTGTACTTGCAAATGTTCATAACAAGACTCCCAGGGAGTAATCCAAATCATAGCAGGAGAACTTGGA
This sequence comes from Paratilapia polleni, assembly GCA_015106735.1. Taxonomy (NCBI): domain Eukaryota; kingdom Metazoa; phylum Chordata; class Actinopteri; order Cichliformes; family Cichlidae; genus Paratilapia; species Paratilapia polleni. The sequence continues at coordinate 12,563 of VUQI01031301.1, forward strand.
GTGTTGTTCAATTCAATTCAGAAGGAAATGACCCGAAAGCCAAATTTGAATCAGGTATAGTTTTGCGTTTTATAGGCGCAGTCTCTGAACTTTGTGATCACCTCTTAGTTTATACATTTATTTAAAGTAAAAATCACAGATATGACAAACTGTGGCTTTATATTTGCAGCAAACAATTGTCCATGTACATGCCAATAATTTCAAAACAGTTGACTGAAAGACGTTATAATGTTCTCTAATGTTCCAATTAAAATTCGGATTAGAACTTTAAAATTATAACAGGTCAGGTCTTAATCCTTAATCATCAGGTTGAATTGTGTACTAGACTACATTCCCATAGGGTACAAATGGATTGGACCAGTTTTACCTTGCCTCTGAAATAGTGCCCTCTATCTGCACCTACACTTTTGTACTTAGTAACACCTTGAAGCTCCATTAATATCTCACCACTCTTGTAGTTCTACTCTGTAGTAAGTACAGTTTCAGTAGCTCAATGTGAGCTTGGTCTGGTTTCTTACTGTCCAGTGTGAACTCTAGCATAAAATCGGTGCTGCTGGCCGGGAGGTTGTGTGTCCAGCTGACTTTAGCGTAGTTACTGTTAGGCTCCACCGTCAGATTCCAGATCTTCCGCCCAGGGGCCACTACACAAGGTGGGGTGGTTGGGGGGTGGGGTAAGGGGCAAGGGGTTAAAGGTTGGGGGCAAGGGGCAGAGAGGGCACAGTTACAACAACCACACACTGGGCTCTATTTAGACCTATGAATGGTGCTAGCACTGCAGAAGCCTTCCTACAAGATTGCAATAGATTTTTTTAGTTCATGAATGAACTAGTTGTAATGTTTACTTCTGGTTTAGAGATTACTTCAATGCTAACACTGCCAATGTCACAATCCTAATCAGAATAGGAAACCTCTTATTCTAAATGTAAGGGGCACTCCTGAAAATTTAACACTATCACCTTCTGTTAATAAATTTAAAGTTTCTCACTCCCGGACCAGTAAGATAGTTGCTGGCTGCATCCCAATATTCTGAAGTAATTCCCCACTGTTTATGTAGCAGGTATAGCACAGCTTATCAGAATGCAGCCCTGATGTAGTTTCCTGTTTCATCAGGTAGGAGAAGGCAATTCAACTCAATTAAAATAATAGACAGACAGTAACAACCAAACTGGGACAACAGCAAGTACCCAACACATTCTGATCGCTACGCTTGGTGGTGATCAGCACAGGAGGGGTGGTAGTGGTCGCCTCAGTAGTAGTAGTAGGAGTAGTAGTAGTAGTAGAAGTTGTAGTTGTAGGAGTGGTAGTAGTTGAGGTACTAATGGTTGTAGGAGCGATGATAGTAGTAGGAGGATGAGCAAGAGGAGGAGGAGTAGGAGTGAAACCAGAAGCCACAGAGGAGTCGGTAAGCTCAACTACAAAAGAAGGGGGAGGAGAGAGCAAAGGGTTAAAGACAAGGTAGCAGGAACATCAAACACAAAGTCAAAGAGTGAGACACACACACACGTAAATACACACAGGAGAAGCCCTGAGCTGAAACACTCAAGGAGTTCCCTGCAAGTGCATCACACGCAAGGCTGAAGTCAATAAATGACCACGGTCCTCATTTGAGAGCTTTCACTTAATTTCTCCTAGGAGCCACACATACTTCATCATTGCTCTGTGTAGGCTTAGATGCCACTGCCATCAAGAGGACAAATTTTGATATTACTACGTCTCATACTGTGTTTCTTCCAAATGAGTAAGGCATGCATTTTATAAGAACTAGGTTTAAAAAAATAAGTATTGTTATTTTTATTTCATTAGATGTTATTATTACCATTATTATTCACATCCACCTGATGACCTGTTCAAGAGAAGGCTTAGGGTTAGCTTTACATGTACCCTTATTATGGAATTTTACATCTTTGGCATACCAAATGGAAATCTTATAACAGAAGAACTGTAAGACTAAGATGCTTATAAAAGAATTGATTTGAAAGTAGGGATGCACTGATGTGATATTTGGATCAGATACTGGAGACAACGGGCCACTTTATGGACCAATCCATCCAATTAAGTTTTGTGTCACCCTGTGTTTACTTGCCACACAACAGAAGCAGCTAAAGGAGAGCTAACATAACATGGAGGGAGCTAACTGCAAAGGCTAAGCAGTTATAGTATGCCTACTTTACCAACAGCTTTTCTTCGTGTGTTTGGACAAGTTTTAGAATGTGGTAAAGTGACGTGATATGACTGAAAAGCTCAGACAAGATGCTCTTATGTGTGTGTGTGTGTGTGTGTGTGTATATACATAATTAATTTTTTTACATAAGATGAAACAAAACAAGTGCAAATAAACTAGATAAATAGTTTATATTTTTTCACTGTAATCATCTTGGGCCTGTTGTCATTTATTATATCACTAATAAATACTAGTTCAGTAAATTTATATTCTTCAATGTAATTATTTATCCAATTTTATTTGACAAAATTAGTAAAGTACTTTGAGCCTGATGATACTTTATACATAAAGAATGACTCCCAGCCTCTTTCTCATAGTGAATAATTTAACACTGGTATCGGATTGGTACTAAGTACCAGCAGATACCCACAACCATGGTATCTGTATTGGATCGGAAATGGAAAAAGTTGGCTCAGTGCATCCCTATTTGAAAGGCAACATCTTTTAGTTTCTGAAAGTACACTTGTTTAGCATGTGGCTAAAATGCAGTCCTAACCACCTGTACTGTAACAGAATTAGATTTTTAAAAGTGATTTTATAAATTCAAGCATTATTATTATTTGTTCTGGCCTTTGAGCCAGTTATGACAGCAACATGTTTGTTTATCAAAGCAGCAGAAATAACTGCTGTACAGGAAACTGCACAGAATTCTGTCACATAGGGTAGCACAGTTACAGCGTTTACCTTACATAGGCTAATAATGCATTTGTGTGAAGTCTCCCGAAGAGGCCCACTCTAAGTCAGAAAAAAACCCATGATTGTTTTAAGTTTTAAGCATATGAGAGCATTTATAGTTCACAAAGTAGGTATTAGCAGAATTTTGCCATCTGTAGCAAAATCTCAGGTGTTACACTGGCACTGGTATAGAACATTTTCAAATATAGCAGTTTCACTGATTTCTTCAACTTTTGTGACACTATGGTGCCCCCTTGTGGGGACCAGGCCCACCTCAGGTTGGAAACTAGCTCTTTCTTTCCCAATTAATTTCACTTGAAAAGATGTTACTGTACCTTGAACTTGAGATTATATCCAGCCAGTGAAGGGTTCCACTACTGATGTTCCCACCCTGCACATTTCCCCCAAGCACCAACCCCAAACTCCAGCCAGCATGCTTGTATCACCAGGCTTGAGTCCAGGCATCCCCTCAAACCACCATGAGTGCAGGACATGTGCAGGACAGCTCAGTGAGGCAGGCCAGTTCAGCCAAAAGCTTCTAACCACCTTACCTGTGATCTCCAGAATGTGCTATTGATCCAAAGAACAGAAGCAATGGATAAAGATGACAGAGTGACATGACTTTTGAAAAAGCTCAGACTCAATACAGTCAAGCCAGTGAAGCCAACTGCCGATGGAGTTAGTTTGGCCTGCCCAACACACATCAACATCTGTCATCCTGTCTTGACCTTCTGATGCAAGGACATGCGTCTCCCCTTATTGGCCCACACAAACCAAAAACAGCAGTGTCATCATGACATTGTATCCAGTGACAATGAGTGAGAAACCCATTAGCTGCAACACAAGGTGACCTTGTGTCCTATAGCAAACAGAAAGAAGCAGTGATGCAGTGAGACTGTATTGTGGAGCTGTGCCATCAGGGATTGGGATTAAAGGTCAGCACCTATACAGACTGTCTGAAGGAGGTTTCTGCAGAAGCTATAAGGGAGAATGTGCTGATATAGCAGAATATGACAGCATAGTCCTGTAACTGAACATTTGAATCCCAGAGAAAACAAGTGGCGAGGGATCTTGTTCAATCCCTGAGAGCACACAGCAGCTTTACATTCAGAAGAACAATGGAGAGATGAGGAGAGGCAGACAGGCAGATGGACAGCACAGACAGCAGTTCAGTCCAGTAGGTAATCAGTGTTCACCCATGACTTGTGTTTCTTAAACCTTGACCCTCAGTTTGGCTTACTTTGTCAAAACGTTTAGTTTCAAATTAATTACAATTAATTACTAGGATTATGATACTGAAATGGTTTAAAATCTTATTTTTCAAGACTTGTCACTGATGTGATGTTCGTAAAGTAATATCACACTCTGGTGGGGTTAACACTGCTTTTTCAGCTCACTCTGTGGCCTACCACTGTGAGCTGCAGGGGGTGCTAGAACTGCACTTCACAGAGGATAATGGAAGAGGGGAATGAAGGTGGACTGCACTGCTGTTAGTGTTTGGATAGACAGATATGGAAGATGGGGGTGGGGGAAGGTGACAGACACACGCTGCACTTCTTATTCCCCATTACCTAGACCCGTAGTGTCAGTAAAATTTTCTGCCAATAAAAAAAGAGAACGAGAGAGAGGAGAGTTGTAAGGCGGACAGAAAGGGGCAGCAAGAACAGCAGGAAGGTTGCTTCAACAGAGGCACACTTAAAACTGGTGGTATTTATTTTTTTAAGATAGTTTGGGAGTGACAGAGTGTTTTTTTTTTTTTTTTTTATAGATTTGGTTAAATTGACCTTTCAAACAACATTTGGGGTCAGGTTTTATTCATGACAACTTACTGCTTACTGCTTACTGGTGTCACTCCAGCGTGTTACAGAAGGGACAAAAGAAGATCAATTAAGCGGCTGGAGGGTCAGCGGCTGCTTCTGAAACACCAGCTCCTTCTCGAGCTGATCTGATACCCTGACAAAGAGGCCTGTATTTACTGAAGGGCTTACAGCCTCTTTCACTGTCTATATCTTTGTCTGTGTCGCACGCACACACACACACGTATTCCAGTGATTCGCAAAACCAGAGACTCACAAAGCAGACACTGAATCAACTTGGTTCCCAGGCAGAGAAAAAGGCTGAAATGTTGCAAAAGGCCCAGCATGCAGCAGGGTCAAACAAAGACTCAGTCTCCTATCTCCTATAGGGAAACTAAATGCTGGAAATATTGTGTGTAAGGACAATCTCGAGTAAGTGAAATTATAAATTGTTTCTGAGATGAACCTGTTTGAACTTGTAAAAACTTGATATTTTCAAAAAAGAAAAAGAAAAATCACTACAATTTGACCAGTATAAGCCATTCTATATCACCTATTGTTTCGTGGTACTTTTTGAATTCCCTCTCCTTTCCCAATCAGTTCCCAATGAAGACATAAATCTTTGAAAACATGCCACAAATTTTGTATTATTTTTAACAGGTTCAGCAGTTTCCTAAAACATCAGGTAGGGATCGTCACTCACACAAGAGGATGCCAAGGATTTTCTATTTTCAGCTGTGCATTAATACATATTAGTGCTCTGTGAGTATTTTTGGTAGCTTACTGGTTAATTAAAAATTGCTAAACAGTTAATACAATACTTTTGTTAAACCCCTTGAATAAAAACTGAAACTGCACTTCAATCACATCTTGACTGTTTGATTTAAAATCCACTGTGGTGGTGTACAGAGGCAAATTTACAAAAACTGTGTCATTGTCCAAAAACATATGGACCTGACTGTAGTTACTCATAGTGTTCATACTTTTTTAGAGAACAATGGAACTCTGTAGCAGCCATGAACACATCTATATGGGCTGCTGTCAGTATTACAATGAAGGTAATCTTGGCTTATCTGAACCAAAATAAATAACTAACATTTAATAGTGGAAGCTATGAAAGAGCTTCAGCAGTTCATGTCCAAATAAATAACTACAGTCAAACACCTACACATTACACTTGCTCTTGGCTTTCTTTATCAGTATTTGATCAGATGTGCCTTAAACTCTGAAATGTCAAATTAATAATGGATTCTAGCAATAAGCACAAACCTTACTTTCAATGGAGAGTTCAGATTTGCTTCTTTTGGCAAACAAATAGTCACATATAGAAACACTCACCCTCATTAGCGAAGTGCGGAGACTCCTCAGCGTAGACCTCCCCCATTCCCACCTGGGTGAGTGCTGACAGGAAGAACTTGTAGCGGGTGGATCGGTCTGGCAGGCGAAGGATAAACTCCGTCACATTAGGAAAGAAAGTCTCCAGCTGGCGAGGGCCCACCTTGGAACCATTGACTACACACAGACACACACACACACACACACACACACACAGATTCAATTATGCTGACCATTTGAACTTTGTAATCATCATGATAATCACATACAAATACCAGTATTAGTTTCTATTTGTAGCTTCCGTACAGTCACACTTAAAACTTTAGTTTGTCCTTATTTAGGTTCATTTTGTTTAGCTGTTCGGTTACATTCTTTTACGGCTCATTACTTCATTGAGCTTTCAGTAATTACCATGACTGTCAGTAAAGTTGATTAGACTATTCAGAGCTTAGTCCTGATTTCACATTGACCTATTTTAAATAATGCAGTTATGTACAGCGCTTTCACAAGACAGAGGCTGACTAAAATGACATTATTTGTACTTTCACATTTATTGTCACTTCTGAATTGGCACAGCGTTAAACAGTTTCAGTTTAAGCCTGCCCAACACTGCTCATTCACGTTGCTGCCGTAATGCATCTCTGTTGTAAAGCTGTGTGGTCCAAATACAATTTACTCTAACAAATACTACAAAGCAAAGCAATAACTAAATATTTTAAGGCCCACAAACACTCAAAAGTTAACACCTACTTTCTGTCTTAAGATTTGAAAGTCTACATTCAAGAGTTGAACAGTTGAGGTTTGTAAAAGATGGATCTACCATCTTTCTTTTAGTCTGGCATTTTGGACATCTCCATCTTGTGTTTTTCAAGCTGGTAACCACCTTGACAATTTGCTATTGTGTGAGTCTGAACTGTCCTAAATCATATCCAGCTTTCTTGTCTGTTTTACTCTAGATGTACAGGGTCATTGAAGAAGATGTGAAACTACCGATCCAAACCGTAAACTCATTAGAAAAATGTTTACTGAGGTTAAATCAAATCAGTGTCAATTGGAGGAGTCCCCACCTGCTGGCCTTTGCAGGTTTAGGAAATTACACATTGGCTTCACTTAGTGACAGTACATCCATCTTCTACATACTGTGTATGGGTTTGACAAATCAGAGCAGCTCACCTGTGTGGTATACAAGCTGGTATCCAATCAGAATGCCATTGGGCTCTAGAGGTTTGTCCCATTCCAAGTGGATGGTGTCCAAACTTCTGCGATTAATCCTGAAGAACCTTGGAGCATCCGGAACTACAAACATGCACACAACAAAAGAGAAGAAACCAATGATGCGTCAGAGACCACATGAGAAGAAGAAACTTGTTTTGTCCAAGTTGCTTTTTATCAAAGCCAAAATGCAACACCACTGATGATCACTAGATAAATAAATCCTTAGCTCCACAGACATCCATTCCAAAAGTGTCAAAATTTCTCTCAAAATGCAAAGTCAACAGTTTTTTTTCCATAGAGGATAAAATGGCCTCAAATCAAATTTGTTTCCTTCTTACAACTAAATCCATATTTTCATTTAAAATACACTGTGTAAAGAGATACCAGTGTACATCCTGACAAGTGTTCAGCCTGTTATGCCAATTTCAGAGCACAGGATATTTCTTTCTGTCAGTGGTAAGGAAGTGGAAATAGGACTTGACACAAATAATAGTAGCTGATACAGTGTGCAATATACTGGCTGTCCTGTGTTTACAAAAACCTCATAATGAAAAAGCAAAACTTTAACTTAACTTAAGTAAACTTAAAAAACAAAAAACAAACCTTGGACACATATTTTTGACTGCACCAAGAAAATGTCTATCTTTGGTCATCTATCTTTTAGCCTGTCTTTTTTCACTTTGCCATGTTTACAGTTGTGCACAAAAGAGTATTCTATGCTCCTCTCAGACAGCATCATGGAACACAATGTGGAAGTTCTGAGACAAGGTGAGAGAGGTTAAAGAAATTTGCACAGGCTATTCAATATCAGTATTGGGCGATTGTCTGGCTGATAAGGTGTAATCTAAACCCAGCATCACATTGCAGCATTCTCACCTCCCTCCTTGGTAGTGAAATCCACTGTATTGCTGGGTGGACTCTCAAAGCGATTGTTGGCCACAACCATGAACATCTTGTATTTAGAGAAGGGCACTAGGTCACTAAGAATGCCAGATGGTTCGACTATGGTGCTGTAGAAACCTTTGGTCTTATTCTCCTTACTGACCACCAGACCTGGAACCTGGCTAGACTCACGCCAGTAGTATAACTGGGAAGTAGAATGAGAAGAAAGGGGTTAACGGGTAAAATGTGCCGAGGGGGCTAATGAGATTAAACAAGAGAAACTGTCTGAAATTGATAATGGGAGATAAATGATATCTATATATTTTTAGACCAACTCTGCAGTTGGTTCTCATTACAAAACCAAAGATAATCTTACTCTGTACTCCTTGAACTCTCCCTGGACAGAGCTCAGGTCCACAGGCTTCCAGTGAATGTTAGCTTTGGTGCTGCTGACCTTTGATACCCGCAGGTCAGTGGGACCATCGGTGGGCTCTGAACACATGAAAGGGTATGAGATATGTGTGAAAAGTCAGCAGTCATTTCAAAACAAATTCCCAAAGGGCAAAGCAATATGATTCATGGGTCAAACTGTGAGGGTTTCACTTTTCTTCAGCCTCGGAAGCATCCATACACAATATCAAATAGCTCTCCTTGTCATGTTGGTGTTGCCTTTCAAAAACTGCTTCCTAGTGAGGATGTACTTACTGTCCTCTCCGGAGTATCCAGTGACCACATTAGACTCTGGTCCTGCTCCAAACTCATTCCTGGTCTGGATTTTTATCTCATAAGGCACATAGGTTTCTGTGTTTTCAACCACATGTTTGGTCCCCTCTGTGGTCACATTACTCCACTCCTCTCCAGAGTCCTTGCGTCTCCATGACACAGTGTACCGCAGCTTTGGACCATTTCTCTCCAGATCAAGGAGGGGCTGGAATAACCGAACAGAAAGATCACCCTCAATTTACACAAACTGAAAAGTAGATACTGGTATGGCAAACAATGAGTCATACCCCCCCAACTGGTATGTACATTTTACATTTGATTGGTATATTGATATATTTTTCCAAAAATCATTTATACTTTGAACATAACAAACAGTATGAATATAAGAATTTGCCAACCTCTAATCTACAACTACAAACTACAACTAAACAACTAGCAGAAGGTTAAGAGACTCAGATTATACGTATTGATTTTAATACTAGATAAATTGACATACATTTTTTTAGAGTGTGCATGACACAACACAGTAAGAACAACTGGAGCGAAGTATGTACTTTTAGTAGTCAATCTCGTGTGGTTTCACCGATATAGACCCAAGTCAGTAGCATCCACTGCAGCATATTCTGGTGAAAATGCAGTCTGATTTTCTTAGAAGGTCCTTCACAAAAGTATTTAGGAAAAGACACAGTGGACTTTTTTTTTGACTGTTCCACCAAAATCCTTGAATTGACCTAAAATGACTTGCCTAATCTACAGTACTGTGCAAAAGTCTTGACCCACCCCTCATTTCTTTATATTTGCATATGCAGATGCAGCGATTAGTTGAAATGTGCAAACATACATGGAAATACAGCATACAAGGCAAAAACAGAGTTTGTACAATTCTAACAAGTTTGAAAATCAATATTTGGTATGACCACCTTTATTCTTCATCACAGCCTAAACTCTCTTATGAAGCTTTCTTGTAATTTCTTTAAGCAGTCTTCAGGAATAGTTCTCCAGGCTTCTTGAAGGTCATTCCAAAGCTCTTCTTTGGATGTTGGCTGCCTTTTGTTCCATTCTTGGTCAAAATGATCGCACACTGCTTCAATAATGTTGAAGTCCGGGCTCTGGGGGAGCCAATCCATGACTGAAAGTGTTTCATTATGTGTTTTTCTATCCAGGTATGCTTTTATTGCACTGGCAGTGTGTTTGGGGTCATTGTCATGCTGAAAAATGAAGCTGTTGCCAGTCAGATGCTTTCCAGATGGTACTGCATGGTGGATCAAAATCTGACTGCACTTTTCTGTGTTCATAATTCCATCCCCAACACCACTGGCTGAAATGCAGCCCAAAACTATGACAGAGCCTCCACCGTGTTTCACGGATGGCTGTAGACACTCACTGTTGTACCTCCCTCCTGACCTCCTCCATACATATTGATTACGATTTGAACCAGAAATTTCAAATTTGGATTCATCACTCCATAATACCTGTTTCCACTGATTTTCAGTCCAGTTCTTGTGTAATTTGGCATACCTCAGCCTTTTCTCCATGTTTCCCTTTCTTAACAATGGCTTCTTGACAGCCACCCTTTTGTTGAGACGATTTCTAATGAGGTTTCAGCAAACAGTAGATGGATCAACTGAAGGGCCAGATGCATCTTTCTGGTCCTGTGTCAAGTCTGTGCTGGATTTTTTTTTTCCTATTTCTTAAGGACATGACTTTCAGATACTGTTCATCTGCTGTAGATGTTTTTTTAGGCCAGCCACTTCCTTTTTTGTCCTCCACTTATCCAGTTTCCTTTAATTTTTTGAGGACACACTGCATACCAGGCAGAGCATTTTTTGTAGATTCAACTAAAGAAATGGGAACAATAAAGTGTGTTTGCAACAGGCTGCTAGTTATAAAATGCCTAAAGATACAATTTAAAATTGTCTCTTTGCTAAGTTGTCTATTATGCGCAGACACAACACTGGTTCATTGATTTAGGTGCTTTTTTTTTTATCCTTGAATGATTCATAGGTCAGTGTTAAGTGGCTTAACAAAACAGCCTTTATCCATCACCAGTTAACCTAACCTCTTGCATGTCGTTGGACTGTGGGAGGAAGCCAGAGTACCCGGAGAGAACCCACACAGACATGGGGAGAATATGCAAACTCCACACACAGAAAGGGCCCAGCCTGGATTTGAACCCAGGACCTTTTTGCTGTGAGGCAATAGTGCTAACCACCACCCTAAAAACATTCCTCGAAAAATGGTCATGTACAAGGATTACACTGAAAATGAGTGAAAAAGCAGTCAATGTCCAAAGAAAAACTTTGAAAGACCTTCAGAAAGCCTGGAGAACTATTGCTCAAAACTACTTAAAAAATTACAAGAAAGTCTGGCTCCTTGGAAGCCAAACATAAAGAAATTGGGGTGGCTCGAGACTTTTGCACAGTATTCTATATTATTCTTTTCCACTATGAATCTTTAAAAAGACACCTATAAAGATGTTACATTCGGTAAATCTTTCCTACAAACTGAAAAGCTATTTATATGCCCAAATGTCTACAGAGATCTGAAATCTTCTCTCAGGCTTTCTTTTATTTATTTATTTATTTTATTAATTTAATAGGACCTGAATTACACATCTGCTACATTCAGGTGACTTTTGATTTCATTATTTTATTACCATGTTCACAATGCAGACTACACTCTTTTGTATTACTGCTAAATTTCCCATACAAGATGTCTTGTCTTCTGCATATCTTACCTCCCAGGTGATCTCCATATTGTCCTTTCTGGAGCCCCAGCCCTGTAGACCTCTGGGAATGGCATCTGGGGCTTGTTTCAGCATAATAGAATGGACTTAGATTAAATAGAATCAGCTTCAACAAACAGGTAAAAAGTTTAGGAATGAAGCTATCTAGTTAGAAAACAGAAGTACAGATTCCAAAATTAACCAAACCTTTTATAAGGTCATACTTATTTTTACAAGCTGTAAATATTGTGTAATATTCTAATATCATCTTTTTAAATGTAGTTAAGACTTGAAGGCTTTAGTGAACACACATTTTCACAAACAGCACAGAAAATATTGTACCTGATGTGAGCTCATGTAAGCTACTAATATTAGCCAACTGAAACACATCATCAGTAAGATGAGTGTGTGTAGTGCTCCTTACCAGCTCCGCTTGTCTTATACCGGGGTGACGGGCGGCTGGGATTGCTCTGACCTACTAAGTTGATGGCGATGACCCTGAACTGGTAGTTGACAAAGGGGGCGAGCTGCAGGATGACGGAGTTGAGGTCTCCAGGATAAGAGGACAGGTTCTGCCACCTGCCAGGCTCCCAGCTGTCCTCTTCAAACTGGACCACGAACTCTGAGGAGAAACAAAACTGTAATGAGAAAAGAAACATAAAACAGAGTAAAACCTGTGGCATATCTGCAAGTCCATGTGTTCTAGCAGCATGCCATTTTGCCTCCACCTCTCCTCCTCAGTTTCTTTAATGGCCCAACTGCATCAATTTTACAAACTTTCCTATAAATACAGATTCTAGTTATAATTTTATGAGTAATAGACAAATCAGATGGATTATAATTCTGGCAGGCAAAAATTCACCTAATTTATTCAGTAATGGGTATTTCTATTTTAGCAACCTTTCAGAATAATTTCTCATCTGAGCTTGGTGACCTGAAATGAACTCTACTACTTTCAGCAGCTCTCACTTGCTTACACAGTCTCCCCAATGGGATCACTTACCACGGTTTTGAAAAAATAATGCAATCCTTCCAAGATGGCCAGGAGAGGTGAGAGAGTACAGGTTTCTCAGGAGTACATGCATGCTCACCTGTGATGGGACTCCTGTGGTCATTTCCAGGGATCCAGGTAAGGCGAACGCTGCGTGCTGCTGGGTCTGACAGGTCCAGATCCATGGGGGGGTCTGGACGGTCTGCAGTGAGACATGGAATGGCTTTGCTTGTGTCAAACCCACAAACACATGTATACACACAACCACAGGCAAGCTGAAAAAACACTTCCACTTGTGTTGTATAATGACTTTTTTTTACATTTAAAATCTTAATATGAATTGAAATTACTTGTCAAGATCAATGCATGCATGTGACAATCAATTCTGTACTGAGAACAGTCTCCTCTCAAATAGACAGTTTTCATACTAACAATAAGACAAAGAGGCACTGGTTAAAATACAAGCAAAGAACAAAAAGTAAAAGAATAAGAAAAAGAAACAGGACAGAGATAATAAAAAAGACAGAAATAACTTCTAACTGAGTCATGTGTTACCTGGAGGCAAGGCACTAGAGACTGAGGGGTTGAGGGAGGCCTCCTCTGTGGGGCGGGGTCAAGGAGCAGGAAGTGGGTATAAAGGTTAGAGTTTGCATGTTAGTCTACAACCCAGTCAACAGCAAGGGAACATTAGTGTTAACATGTCATTTACCACACACAGTATTATGGTAAGTTGGCCTCATTTAGCTCCAGTTTGAGACAATCATGTAATCACTGGTTTTACCAATGAAAATGCTCACACTGATGACAATATTTGGGTCACAGAAGAATGCCTTTTTTGTTGTTTCTATTTTTGAATAAAAACCCCAATACCAAAAAGACGGGTCACTGATGGACTGAGGCAAAGTGGCAAACTGTCCTGTGGCCTGACCAAACAGAATCTGAATCTATTTTGGAAATCATGCATGCTGCACCTTTCAGGCTAAACAGAAGAGGTGCCATCCAGCTGTTTATCAGATCACAGCTCAAATCTAGCATCTGCGATAATATGGGGGTGCAATACTCTACAATGGCATGAGTTACTTGCACATCTTAAGGCCCAATAATGCTGACGATATATACAGATTTTGGAGCAACATATGCAAAAAAGGTCTTGCTTATTCCAGCAAGACAATGCCAAACCACACTGTGGATGTAAAGAGCATGGCTCTTTACTATAGGGTCCTGGAGTTAAAAAGGTCTGCCTGTTTATCAATAGGAATTACCATGGGTTTTTAAAATGTTCCTGGCATTACACTGGATTAAATATAGACTTTAAATGATTTGCATCATCGCAAATTCATCATTGCAGTCTGTTTTTATTATCTTTATAGCAACAGACTTAAATATAATCATCAGTTTAAAAATCTCAAATGTCAAAACCACTGTGACACAGAATGCTCAAACGGAGTCAGAATCTTCACTAGAGCACTTTGTACACTACAGTATCTCCATGTGCTGCATGCAAATTGTTGAATCAGTAGGAGTAAGTAGCATTAAAGCTAAACTACGTGAGAATTTATTAAACTACAGGACCAATAAGACATGCTTGATTTCCATTTGGAGGTACAGAGCTGACAAATAACACATGGTCAAGAAAAACTGAAGACATTTTTCTGTATAATTTGCAAAACATCTACATTTAAAGATAAAACACAAAGACTAAATCAAAAGCCGTTTGTCTAAAAGTGTGTCAATGTATATAAGAGCAATTCTGAAGTACTGGTAATCTTCCTTCAGTATCTCAGCTACTACTTCTCCTTAACAACAAAATGTGACTATTGCTCTCATATTAGTGTGATTTGTTTAGTTTTAAAGAAAGTCTCATTTTTATTTGCAAGTTTTTATCATTAGCATTTAGCATTCAGTGTAAATCTCTGCTTGATATGTATCAGTATATTCAGTAACACGATGGGTTGTGCCTTGAATGCTTTAAGTACTCGCTGACTTTTCTCAATTAATACGCAGCACTGTGCAGAAAATTCAAACCCTTAAATGTCCTTAAATTCTTCCTATCGTTCTATACCATCAAATAGGTGTCTGACTGGTCCCATTTCATTCTGCAGGAGAAAAACCCCTTTCGCCTTCAGAACTGCCTTAATTCTTTGTGGCACAGATCCAACAAGATCCTGGGAACATTCTTCAGAGATTTTGGTCCATATTGACATGACAGCATCATGCAATTCCTTTAGATTTGTCATATGTACATCCACGATGCATCACGTTCCATCGCAAAGGTGCTCTATTGGATTTAGATATAGTGACTGTGGAGGCCATTTGAGTCCAGTAAACTCATTGTCATGTTCAAGAGACCAGTTTGAAATGATTTGAGCTTTGTGACATGATGCGTTATCCTGCTGAAAGCAGCCATACACTGTGGGCATAAAGAGATGGACATGGTAGGCAACAATACTCAGGTAGGCTGTGGCATTCAAACAATGCTCAATTGGTACTAAGGGGCCCAAAGTGTGCCAGAAAAATATCCCCCACACAATTACACCACCACCACCACTAGCCTGTGCCGCTGATACAAGGCAGGATGGATCCATGCTTTCATGGTGTTCACACCAAATTCTGAACCTACCACTTGAATGTTGCAGCAGAAATTGAAACTCGTCAGCAACATTTTTCCAGTTTTCTGTTGTCCAATTTTGGTGAGCCCATGCAAATTGCAGCCTCGGTTTCCTGTTCTTAGCTGACAAAAGTGGCACCTGGTGTGGTCTTCTGCTGCTGTAGCCCATCTGCTTCACGGTTTGATGTGTTGTGCCTTCAGAGATGCTCTTCTGCATACCTTGGTTGTAACGAGTGGTTATTTGAATTACTATTGCCTTCCTATCGGCTCGAAGTCTGGCCATTCTCCTCTGGCATCAACAAAGCAATTTTGCCCAGAGAACTGCTACTCACTGGATAGTTTCTCTTTTTCGGACCATTCTCTGTAAATGGTAGAGATGGTTGTGTGGGAAAATCCCAGTAGATCAGCAGTTTCTGAAACACTCAGACCATCCCATATTGCACCAACAACTGTGCCACATTCAAAGTCACTTAAATCACCTTTCTTCCCCATTCTGATGCTCAGTTTGAACTTCAGCAGGTAATCTGGACCATGTCTATGTGCCTAAATGCATTAAGTTGCTGCCATGTGATTGGCTGATTAGATATTTGCATTAACAAGCAGTTGAACAGGTATATCTAACAAAGCAGCCAGTGAGTGTATATGCCTATATGTTGCTCACTGGATGATGATGGCATGCAAAGTGTAAGAGTATAATGCTACTATTGTTTTAGAATACATTTAGGCTAATGTAACAGTGGCAATGAAACAACACATGCTTTAATATTTTAAAGGGTTTTAGTGGAGTAATATTCCACTGCTGTTGAAACTTCAGCTGTGGTGTACGGTCTGTTTCAGTCCTGCTTTGTATGTGAGTGTACCTAACACAGTAAGGCGAGCAGAGGCTGAGTCCTGGTCTATCTCAGACTTAACAGTGCAGGTATATGTTCCCTCATCACCCTCGTTGACATTGGGGATGGTCAGAGACTCGTCATTCTTCTTCAACCTGGGAGACAGATAAACATGGAAAGAATGGTTGTCATACATTATACCTCAGCATAGCAGCAGCACCTTGTCTGAAAACTATTTTTCTACCTACTGAGTAGGTAGAAAAATGGTAGAATGGGAATAGAAATGGGGTGAATGGTAGAATAGAAAAATGTGTGGGAAAGTGGCAGTGGTAATAAACTAGCAGCTTAGATAAGGGCTTTTTATTTTAAAGTGGAAATATTATGCTAATTTCCAGCTTTGTGTTTTATTCTTCAACTCCTTTAGTGAAGTTCTGCATGATTCAAATATATATTATACTGGTCCTTTATGTAGTCCCTCAGATCATCCTCTGTTTGAAACAAACTGTTTTAGTTCTTGTCACTTTAAGATCCTCCTCCCTATTATAGTCAGTTTCGTTTAACTAGCAAAATTCTGGAAGCCTGTTTAGGGGCAGCACCCAGTGTTTATGGGTATACTGTGCCTGGAGCAGATGACCGTAAAAATAAATCTGTGACAAGCTGTAGTCTACTTGCGCAAAAGTAGAAAAAACATTAGAAACTGAGAATCCAGAGCAGTCTGAAGCCTGAGCTTTGGGCTCAAATGGGAAATATGTTTAACTCATTATTTTGAACTTTGGCCATGTT
This sequence comes from Paratilapia polleni, assembly GCA_015106735.1. Classification (NCBI taxonomy): domain Eukaryota; kingdom Metazoa; phylum Chordata; class Actinopteri; order Cichliformes; family Cichlidae; genus Paratilapia; species Paratilapia polleni. The sequence goes on from VUQI01031301.1 coordinate 29,347, forward strand.
TAAAAGAAACATCTGACAATGTAATACTAAATATGTGAGAAGATGTAAATAAAAGCATAACAGGTATCCTATAAAACATTGGTATGGTTGTACTGTTCTGTATTGGAGTGGATTCAGAGTTGTTAAAAAAAAGCCTCAAATCAGGGGTCATTACCTCCATCCCACATAGAGAGGCTTGTCATCCTTCGTCCAGGCCACACTGACAGGAAGGCTGGGATCAGACTTGACCTTACAGTTGAAGTGAGCTGTGGAGCCCCTGATGGCTGACTGGTGCTCGGGGGCCCGAACTATACGAGTCGGCTCTGGGTCAAAGTTAGGATGAACAGGAATACACTACATGAACTATCTAGAGGCATCCAAGAATATAATTGGTAGGTAATACTGTCTGGAGACAGAGAGTTGGGTGTCACACAGTCTAATCCCAACAAAGACTAAGTGACCTAAACACACACATCTATCCTTCTAGCCCTTCAATCTGGCTTAAGCTGCTAAGATCCTTTTTACATTTAAGAAAATGAATAAACTTTCCTACCACAGTGACTTCACTTGCATAAAAATACAGTCCCTTCTTACAGAAATCCAATTAACACACAGTACAGGTAACCTACATTGGCAAATGCTCTGTAGAAAATTTATGTAACCAATGTCAAAGTCAGGTGCTTTGTACGTCCAACCATCCCACCAACCTCTTCCCTTCTTCTTAGTATAAGAAAAAGTGTTGCCTGTGACCAGACAGCAAATTCTTCTAAAATATACAGTGATGAGTGAAAATGTTATCTAGTGCTACAAACGTCTTGCTAATGTACCTTGACCTGCAATAAAGATAATCAATGTTATTATGTTATTTGCTTCTTTGGTGAGTGGATATAATATTTTGGCTCATTAGATAGGCTTGGAAAAAACAATTTTAATGATAAATGGACTGGTACTTATATAGTGCTTTTCTACTCAGTTTGAGTACTCAAAGTGCTCTATACTACATGCCAGATTCACACAGTGCCTTTATCTGCTAACATTCACACTCACACTCACCCACACCCACAGCCGTCCCTCAACTTAACTTGCCACTTGATTCAACAAAACCAAAATGAAGCTTAGCAAAAGTTAATAAGAAGACTATCTGCATGTTTTTTCTGCATTCTCTTTCTCTCTCTCTGCTTCTCACTCTCTCATAGTTTTTATGTTTCTTATTCTAAGAGCAATGCAGTTTGAATACAAGTGTACGATGAGGCACTTTAATAAAAGGTGCGAGAGATTTGCATATCATCCCACAGTGCAGGCTATTTGGCACAAGAAAAGGAAATAATTTCAGTTTACACACTCTGGGACAGGCATCCATGTATAAAGTCATAAACCTGGTGGAGCAGATGCCTGGGAATCATGTAGACTGCACATGATGTCCTGTTACATGGTAGCAGGCTGAGTTCATATGAACATGTCACTGTGTGAAAGATAAATGTTTTAGTTTTTTATACATTTGCATTCTTAGTGTTGACAGGACTCCTCATATTACTGTGTGATGCAGGGATGTAATATCTGACCTTTGACCTCCAGGCGGACTTGGTTTTCAGCCGTGCCCAAGATGCTGCTGGCGACACAGGTGTAGGTTCCCTCATCCTCTGCTCGAGCCCGCTTTATCTCCAGGGTGCCGTTGATGTAAACACGGTACTGGCCTCCATCCAGCCCACTACCCTGTCCGTTCTTAAACCTACACACAACAAAAACACACAGACATGGTTAACAACAGAAAATATGGAATATTGAAGCTGACTGCAACAAACTGTCTTATTCAAGGGTAGTTTACCAGGAAACAAAGTTGAACCAGGATTCCCTGATTCAATAAAAAAAACTTAGGATGCTCACCAGCGTAAGTCTGGTAAAGGGGAACCAAAGAAGGGGCAGTCTAGGAAGGTGCGGTTGTTCTCGATGACTTTTATTAGCTGGTTTTTGGGGCCCAGCATCCTTGGAGGCATGTCTACAGGAAAAGGCAGTGCATTACAGCTCCATAATACTTTATCACATCATAACAAGGATTTACAAGGATTACAAGTATTTTTTTTAAACAATTTAATTGAACAGACACAATGATTCTTTTAGCAAAACTTTGAATTTGAAACCAATACTTCTTTTTCACAGCAGGTGACCATAAGGTGGATACATTTTACCTTTAAAAAGGGTATCCATCAAGCAATCAACAATGATCATACTTCAGGGATGAGGCCAGTGTGGAAGTAGTTTAAAGTGCGATGCCACTGGCAGCCACTGGTTACCTGGCTCCTTTTCAAAAACCACTTATTTCTATTTAGAAATTGTCAATATATACAGTATACACACACACACACACACACACACACACATATATATATATATATATATACATACATACACACACACACACACACACACACATATATATATACACATATATAATGCTTTGAATAGCTAAATCTGAATTGGTAGACATTTTGATTGCTCTAGTTATAGAGGGCTGTGACTGATAATCTGCTCCCCTGCTGCTACTGAATTCAGTCAGAGTCACCGTTTTTGATTGCTGAATTTTTTTTTAATGCATTTATCTTGAGATAAAAGGTAAATTATTTTATTATTGTGTTAATGTGCTTTTTTAATCTTGGTATTGCAAGATTAAAAAAGATTCTTGCAATAATTAGGTCATCTATCCTGAGATAAAGTGTTTTCTTGTGACAACAGGTTAATTTATCTTTGCTATCTCAAGATAAAAACTGCTGGAGGAGGCCAAGATGGCGCTGGTGTGAGCTATCTGAAGAGCAACATACAGTATTTGAGTTTCCTCACTAATACTTTGATAAACTTTTCTCAAGGTGCAAATTTTCATCCTGAATTGTCAGCTTAGTAATTAAAGTACCAACTACTGTCTATCAGTGGTACTTTTTGCATAAAATTCCTTTTCTTATAATGCGTTTTGGCACTAAGCTTGAAGCTAGCATTAGCATAACCATGGAAGACAAAAAGCAAATCCCCATGGATATACCAACATAGATATGGAAACTGACTCATCAAGAGAAAAGAGATTGATTGAGATGATTAATTGTGACTCTTGCCAATCCAACCGAGGTGGTGACTGTGACTCCTGCCCCAATACACCTGTGAATGGTGGAGCAGCTAAACCAAAGCAAGTGAGAATGAATCTGGACAGTCAGTCGTCTCTATGTGAAGTGCAGGTTAGCATTATTTGTGTCCTGACAACCAAAACTAAGGAATTCAACCAAAGTGTGGATGACTTCAAACACATGGTGAACAAAAATACAGAGGACCTTAAAAAAAACTATAGATTACTGCTATCTGAAAGTATCTTATCTTAAACAAGAAAATGTTTTTCTTTTGTGAGGAGAGTAACATATTGAAGAGAAAATCAATTTTTTATATTGTTGCAGGTATTTTTATTTTGTTCAAGAGACTCTACTTTAAAAGATGTGAAATTTTGGAGGACTCAGTGGGGCAAAGAGATGTGGTTTTCACACTGCGATCAATCAGTCAACAAGGGTCACAAGATATGTGTAATGTAAGGTCACATTCTAAATCGTGAGACTGATTTTGCTCTGATCTGTCCTTATAAATACTTATGCTAATAATAATAATCAGTACAATACAGCTCTTTTTTCAAATACTGATTTGAAGATTAACCAACTCACCTCAAAATTCCCTTATGCTGAAGTTATTGGGGGAGGTGAATTTAACACTATGTTTGATCAAACAATTGACAGATTGCCTCTGAAAACTAATAATTCTGGTAATGAACTATACAATGTGAATTTATGCAACTTCAACATACCCCCATTTCCATTATATGGAATTGCTTACCCTAACACTGGTGATTAGGATAAGTGGTCACATGAAGTGTAGTACTGAAGCCTGTACTACGAAGCAGGATTTTGTCTTATCCAGGTATCTTCGGGGTTAACCCTGGATTTTCTATTCTGCGAAGGTGGTTCACTTCTTACCGGGATATATCGCCATGGCAATTTATGTTGCAAACCTAACCTGCTCCAGATCAGATTATGTTCCAAATTAGAGATTAAAAAGTATGAAATCGCTGCCTAGTGACCAATAAAGTCTCCAGAAAATAGCATCATTATTCCTGGAAGATCCCTCAGACCTGTGTCCATGGATAGTAGGAGGGTCTAATGTTTTTAATACTGTCTAATGTCTTTGTGTTTCCCAGTAAGTAATATAGTTTTTTACACGCAACTTTCTTTGATTTTTTTTTTTTTTTTGTGGAATTTTTTTTTTTTTTAACATTTTATTTTAA
>VUQI01031304.1:22007-34599 GCA_015106735.1 Paratilapia polleni
ACATTATAACTGTCTGAAAGCAGACACAGTGTCCACCAAAAAAAAAAAAAAAAAAACTGGGCTCTGTTCCGTTAATGCTGTAGCAGCTCAGTATTACATCCATTTCATATTGTTGTGTTCTCTGAAATATATACAGGCAAATCAAATTGTCCGTGGAAAAGTGAGCTTCCAGAAGTTTATAGGGCAGAAAATGGATCTTAAAATCCTCTTCTGAAATTGATTTTCCTAATCAGGGTCTGTTTATGTGTGTTTTGTTATACTGTCAGCTGGTTGGCCGGCTTCCTGGATAAACTTTCCCCCAAATATTGGATGTACCATTTAAAGTCACAGGCTTTGAACCAAAAGGATTTTCACTCAGATTTGAAAGGTTAGACATTTTGCCCTTATTCTGAGGAGTTCATTTCAAGTGCCCATTCATTAACAAGGCATTCATTTTGATGGCTGATGGCTAACATTTTTATAACAACAGGTATGGTATTATAGAAATCCCCACAAAACATGATAATAGCAGTTCATTTAAAGCTGGAATGTGTTATATACAGCTTTAGTAGTGTTTACATTTGTGAGGATTTTTAAAAAAAAAAAAAAAAAATTGTTTTAGAATATTATATTGTTAATAAACCATACCTGTCATGTATTTTATGCTTTAGATAAGGCCACAGAATCTGACCAAGGTGCTTAAGGTTCCCTGACCTTTTACAATATTCAATATGCCTTTACACTCATATTTTATTGTATAGCTTGTAAACTGATAAAATCATATTTGTCCATACAATTCAGTAAAAGTAGAGACTTTTTATGTGTTTACATTTGTGGTGAAATTCACTTTCCTTTGGGAGCATAGAATTGAAATCCATTTATAATTTCAATCTCTCTAATGGAGTGAAAATGTATCAAGTGTGCTTTTAGCTTTGTGTATACCAGTGTGACCCTGAATTGGAATATGCCAGTGGCAAAAAAAAAAAAAAAATGAATCCATTTTACTTTATAATAAAAAAAACAAAAAAACACCAATTTTCCCTTTAAACTACAGTGCTGTAACTTGTCTGCAGGCTTTTTTCAGCTGGCATTGTATATAGTACTGTTGAGCTACATCTGCTGTAGATGCATTATGCATATTATACTCCGATATACAATATAAACACAAACATCCTCTGACTCAGCACGACATAGCCTCCTGCGACTACAACCAGACCTACGTTTCTGTATCTGTAATTTCTATGAAGCAGAGAGAGGCCGACTTAAATGCCACGTCTGAGACAAGTGACCGGGCAAATGTGTAACGAGGATGTGACTCCTTACCTCCTAGGTTCATCCCAGCCTGGAGACACTTCCGTACACGACACGCCGGACAGTTCTTCCTACGGATCTTGTCAATGATGCAGTCATTCCTCCCGGCACACAGGTAGTTATGCTGACCTACAGGAAGACGAGACTCTGTCAGTTTGATGATGACAATCCATGCAGCTTGACATGGAACAACAGTGATATTTTCAAAGTTGTGTAGAAAATAGATTAAAAAACAAAGAAGAGGGAAATAGAAGCTGCTTACTTATGTAGAAAGGATAATAGGTGTGAACATATTGCAGGAAATATCCAACTGATCACATGAAAGGCAGTAAATGTAGGTCATCAAGGTAAGCAGTAAAAATGTGAGGCAATATCAGAGATTTCATGATTTTCACTGTGAAAATGATTAAAATAGTGATTATTCCGCTCTCACCTTCTACAACGTATGACTAATAGTGTATTATACGGTAAATAGCATGAGGGTTTTAGAATTTGCCGGAGCCAGGACATTGACTGCAGCTAGACTATTCCTGACAGTGATGCTAACATGGCGAGAATCCCTCCTGCCTCCTGCCTAGCCCTGAGCTAAACCCAATGATCTCCCATTTCAGAGAGCTTCCTTCCGCTCCACTAGCTCTTCACTGTACAGCTCCTCTCCTCCTCCACTCTTCTCCTTCGATACGCCCGCGTTTCCATCCCTCCTTTTCCACACGTCCGCCAGCCTCAGAGCACCATACGCCCACACACAGACAGGCTCATGCACATGCACACATACAGTCATTCACTCTCTCACTATCTCACACGCGCGCGCGCACACATGCACATACAGCCAAAGCTGCTCCACTTGGCAATTTAAAAAAATAATGCAAATGCTGTATCTGATTCCACAAAGAAATAAACACACATACACACACACACACCGAAATCACAAGGCAACCCAGATGGAGTGGTACAGTGTGGCGTTGTGACCCCAGCGACCTAAGTATAAGGCTTAGCTCCCTTAGGGCTTATGTTAAAACTGTGTGTCCATCCTACAAACGCATACATGGTTGTGCACATGCAAATGTTTGCGTGTCTGTGCATATTACTCCATATTTTCCTTGCATGTTTGTTTTCAATTATTTGTTTCTTTAGAAGTATGCACAATTTCTGGCATAGACTGCTGTGGTTTTCGTATGAAAGCCTGCGTGGCGTTTACATGCAGCTTTCTCCAACCACTACATTCATTTGTATTTGTGTGTAGGACTGAGCAGAAGTTGTTTTCTGAGCTAGCAGGAGTAGTGCACAGTGTGTCTGTCTGGCTGCTGCCAAAAGCCAAGGAACTGAGCTGCAGGAGGAGAGGCAGCAGCTGTAGCCCCACCACTATTTCTGGCTAAATCACATGACAGTTACATAAGCCCATTTTTCTTGCTCTAAAAAACAGTAAACTGCGACACAGGAAACACAACGCAGCCACCCCCCCACCCCCCATGCGCGTGCACACACACACACACACACGCACACACACACACACACACAAACACACGCGCACACATGCATACAGTATACTCAATCACACATTCGCACTTGGGTAGGCCAGACCAAAAGACAGTTCTGAAAACTCTGGAGTCCTCCTGTCAACTGTTTGGCTCATTCCTGTGAATCTTGTTAATAATTGCTAGAGTGAAGTACACTTTAAGAGACAGCCCAAGTCATAGTCCGACGGTGGATATGTGTGTAACTGTGTGTGTGTGTGTGTGTGTGTGTGTGTGTGTGTGTGTGTGTGAAAGCAAATTTATTTATGCATTGCGTGCATGCGCTCACATACACTCACACAACATGTTTACCTCTGAATATGTGCATTTGCTTATCAGCCCAGCAAGTGGACAGGCTTACTGATGAATGTTTCTTTTTCCGTTTTACCTTAGAAAAAAAAAAATTTTTAATAGAAAAAAATTCTCCTTTCATCTCTTTTGGATGTGGTTATTTTCTAAAGTGATTTTGACTCATATTTCCTTGTGCATCTTATGAAAACGTAAGAAGTCATTCAGTGAAATCAAATCATATTCATACGACATCCTTTGAAAAATATAAATATTTCTAAAACTGTGCTGGTACAGTACACACAATGTCAGCATTGTCCATTACAAGAAAAGCCTCATAGTTTAATGGAATCCACTCAAGTCTACTTTTAGCTAATGATCTCACAATCTGGAAACAACCTGCTGAGTGGCCTCTGTTGTGTTCAGGTCCTGCACCGAGCACACATAAGTTATTAGGAAATTCTTCTAAGAAGGAAATATTCTTTCCAGTTGACATGCCCTATGGTCCTCTGGCCACCAGGGCAGATAGAATACATCTGCTTTCTAAAGAGGAAACTCACAGACTTCAGGCCTTTGCTAAAATACAGCCTTTAACCTGACATATTTAAAAACCCAAATGAACACAAGTGGTCAGACCCCTGTTTGTGAAAATAGCCTCTCAAATACAGCTGCAAATGCACATCAATAATAGTACTGTGGCTCCTCTGAAGGACACTTGGCATCGGACGCATATTTCTTCATCGCGTGCTGCTACTGTAGACCTGAGATGGCATATAACCAAAGAGCGTGCTCATGGACAAATGTAATTTAATTATTCACTCACAAAGCATTTGGTCGATTCTGTGATCATCATTCATTGGTATTTATGCAACCTAAAATTACACAGACGCAAAAATAGCAAACAACCAAAAAAACAGAGATGTAATTGTTGTCACCACTGGGCCAGCAGTATGCAAATCACTGCCTTGCAATAGCACTGCTACTCCAGTTCTTTGGACAACACACAAACAGCTGTGCTGGATCGGACTTCACACAATTAACTTTCCCTGTCTGGATCGTCATAAAAAGAGGCTGCAGAAGTTATATTATGATGTAAATAGAAGCTGTTATTTTGTTTACTAATGTGTCCTTTTCTATAATAATGTACTGTAAGTGCCAAGATTTCCCCCATCTCCTTCCTTTGTATCATGTGTCATGCTTTAAGTTATCACTTAGCCCTTAATGTGGTATTTAGAATTGTATAATGTGCAACAGTAGCCAGTTATGGCAATGCTGCTGTCTACTCTTATTTCAAACTACCAAATCTAAATCTTAGAGGGCAGCTGCTTTCAGACATTTCATGTAAGCTATTTGGAAAATAATTTTCTTTATATTGATAAATTACTTGAACACCTCTCCAAAGGATAACAAAATATTAATTCTGCTGGTATACCTTTTTATTTTTTAATTGACAGAGGAAGAGCTGGTATGGCATGCATATTTGCAGCAGCACTTCATAATGTAATGCCACTCCCTTAGTGCTGTATCTTTAAAAAACCAATTACCAGTGAAGACACTGATAAAGCCCATCAGATTGGCGGTGCTTATTTGGTTGAACACAAAAGGTGTAACCCACATTGAAGGCATAGAACAAAGGTATCACCGGGGAGCAGGAAGAGATGGAGGTCAGATTATATCCGCTGGGGAGACATGCAGGTCAGCCCAGGCCAGAGGAACTGAAGGCATGGAGGAAGTAGTGCGAGTTATATCATCACACAAGCAACAAAACATATGGTGCACTTGTTACTGCAGGAAGAGGCTTTATAGGACAGTGGACAGTGTTATGTATGCTGTATTTATTGCTAAAAATAAGTTATTAATTAGAAAACACTAAACAGTCACTTAAATAACAAGCCTAAAATACAAGAATAAGTATACAAGAATACAAGTATAATGCCTATTATACAAGACCTATTTTATTCAAGTACACAATGTCTGATATAAAAATAATCATTTGCAGCCTTGATACATTGTTTATGTACATGTATATTCTTAAAGAAAAAAATACCTATGCATCATTTAACTGTATTTAATAGTAAATGTATATCTTTACATAAATAATATATGTCTTCACTGCTTTAAGAGACTCTTCTTCATGCATGCTGCAACCTAAATCCCTATTAGCAATACGGGTCACACACATACTTAGAGTAAAGTTTGCAGATTTAATTTCTACCTAAAGCCATACACCTGAATTTCTTTACTGCTTGTGCCTGACTGTGTTTTTGGCATGCAGTTTGTGATTAAAGGATGTCTGATGTAAGACATGTGTTGGCGAGCTGAGATCAGGACAACACTTCTGTATCCAGCCGTTGTTACATGAGCTCTTGCACACACAACCTGAAGCATTCACTGAGGCACTGCAGGGAGGCCTTTATTCCCCCGGCCTGAGCTGAGAAACATGTGATTGGACAGCAGAGCTGCCAGTCAAAACAAGACACTGGGCAAGACGTGTCCTCAGACGACCTCTTCCACTGAGGAGGCAAAGAAGAATGGGTTTTTCGGATTGACACGAGCGCCATGGAAACCACGACCCAGTTGCATTTTAGGACGAGGTTGACTAATGTCTCATGTAAACCTAAAGTTCAAAACGAGGAACAGCAAGAATAGCTAGTGAGCTACAAGCAGGGCCTAGTATTATAACAAAGAGCAGACATGCCAAGCCACTGATGACATGTGAATAATAAGCTGGCGCTGAACGCTTCAAATGTGCGCCACATGGAGTCGTTTATTGAGTGCAGCTGTCTTGTATCAACAAACTTGTCTTTAGAGGAGTGAAAGCAGGAAAGAAGCACATATGAATGCATTCAGCTATTTCCACATTTCATTAGCAATGATGGCACATATTTACAAAGTGCTGCTTTGTGTTAGAAGGTTGTTTTCTGCAGCACAGGACTAATCCATAATCTGAAGAATTAACTTCAAGAAATCTGCTCCAGGTTTGCATATGACAGTTTAGTCAATAATATAAGTACAGTTGCCAAACTTGTAAACTTCATAAAAGTTATTACTCCTCTTCTATACTTATTTATTACACAAAAAGATATCAAATGCAATGGTAAATACAGTAAATGATGGTGTGAGTCTAATAGTAGCTGCCATTCCCTAAAAGATAAACTGGATGACCTGCAGTAAAGCTGGTAGAGGAAGTATATTCAGCAGGATACCACCGATGTATGTACTGATGATTCTGGTGACACAGCACTGTGTAAGAGTGAAGTTATTAAATATTGCTGTAGTACTTTTTTAGGTGTTGAACTTTGTAGACAGTCCCTACATAGAGGCTGGACAAAAAGGCGAACATTATTTGTGCAGTAAACTACTTTTAATGATGCAGCTTACAGTGTTTCACACAGACTGAGATTCTGTTTGCGTATTATTAAAAAATAAAGTCCTGTGGACGGACTCAAACTTTACTGGCTTTGACTCCAGCAGGCAACCGTAGTCCTTGTTCTGCTCTGCAGCCTTGGCACATGAACCAGCTGTCCACCTGTGTCAAGTTAAAGTGGCCTAGCAGCTTGCAGTGGATCTCCGCAGCAGATTTCATTTGCAGAAGAAGGGCTATCGCTGCCAGCTGCAGTCCAAGACCGTGGGACGAGAACCGCCACAACGGCGACCCAGCCAGCGGGTAGGGAAAGCGCGTGAAGAGAATTGCCGAGGCTAGCTGGTTAGTAGTGTGAAAACTTTCCAAAAAAAAAAAAGAAGCGAGGGGACTGTCCAATAACAAATATGTCACAGGTGGCATCATTCTCTCAGATGCAGAAAAACATTGCTAAATGAATCACCACATATACCTGGGCAGCTCACCCAAGTAAAGTCTATGTGCGGGAAACACTGAGTTTGAACTTAGGTTGTAGCATTTTCTATAACATTGTTTGTGTTTTAACAACATCTTGCTTATGAGTTTTTTAGTTGTGAAGTAGCATGTGCAGTGCATTTCTTGCTTTGGTGAGAAATGCTGGTCTATTGTGCTTGCTGTCTATGTTCTAGGCGAACATTTTGTCACCAGCAGCCAACAGGCAGTTGTTTTGGGCTAACCAGTATGAGTCACTATCTAAATGAATGTAATTTCAGTGGTCATTTGAACAACACTTAAAATATTTGGTGTTTTTGCAGTTTAAAAATCTTTTTTATCCCGAAGGTTATACTTGTTCTACATAGGCACAAATACACGACATTCCAATTTCATTAACGGCTCAATCCTGAGTGCCGACATGATCGGCCTCTCGTGGTGCCTTGATGGCTCTTCCCAGCACAACTCTCAGCACAGATGTCTTGCTAATTCACGTTACTAACACATTAAGTCAAGAAAAACGATAAGTACACTTATCTACATGTGTACTATGAGTAGGTATGTCTGCCACCACATAGGTCAAACTGTCGTGAATTTCAACTTTACTCCAACAACAAGATTGGCTTATATTTTTCCCCAGTTTGGCTGTAATAAAACAAATGCCTGCTTTGGCACAATGGAATTCTCCCATTGATTTCTGTTTGGGATTATGTAAGCGTCATGTGTTTCCCATATAATCCCTTTGATATACATTTAGCCTGTGTGCATGAATTACATCTTGTGTGCATGCAATAGCACTTGGAGAGCTCAATGTAGCAAGATGTGGCCTTGTTATAATAATAATTAATAATAAATTAATACATATCAATAATATTAAAAAATGTATTTCTGCTCTATGGCCAGTCTGGGACTCATGCATGCATGTGTACTGTATTTTGTGAATAAAGAATGAACTCAGGGCTTTTTTGGCAAACTCGCAGCCAGAGAGTTCTTAGCACCTAATTTAATATTAATATATATTTCACAGGCTCATGGTTATAAACTTTATAGTGTACAGTTGGCAGCACCTTCTGGTAGATATGACAACATTAAGTGGAATGAATATTATTCCTCTTGAGGAGAACTGTAAGTGAACAGATTTGGACAGTGAAAGGCCCATGTGGCCAATAGATATTCCAAACAGATGGTCTAAATGTAAATCTAAAACGTAGACTTCAAAGGATAACTGTGCCAAGGCCCAGTAATGTTAAAAAAAAAAAAGCTACCTAACAGTGACCTATCTGACTCGAGTAAAGAGAAAACCAGACCCTTCACAATCAGAGAATTTCATCTGATTTGTTGATGACTTCAGAATGCTAGCTCTGTAGTAAGGGCTGTGAGCCAGTTAGTCGTCTAATGAGCCACAGCCGACCGAAAAGTTGTGTCCCCCGAGGCAGGCCATGCCAAAAGAAATTAAGCATGGGCTGGATTATTCCCCTTGTACAGATGCCCACTCTCTGCAGTCTTCTTTTATATCTCCCATGCCAAGTCTAAGTTTTTAACTTTGAGAGAAAAGAGGAGGAGAAGGAGGAGGAAATACTGGGAGAGGGGTGGAGTGAAACGTCTCCTCGCGTCCTAACTTACACCTCTCCAATGCTCACTGCTGACACATCATTTTCCATCCCTCTCCATGTTACTTACTCTCAGCTCCTCCTCTCTTTATCTCTGTCTGTGTCTGACTTTTTCTTTGTCCTTCCTCCCCTCCTCCCTCACTGTATCTGTTTCACTGTCCTCTATCTCTCTTCCCTTTGCAAAATCCTTCTCTCACTATTTTCATCCTTTGCTTCGCTCTCCATCCACCTCAGCAGCAGCTATGGAGGGGTCAAGTAAGGTAAAAGCTCACATGTCTCACGCAAACTTGATGACATAACACCACTCTAGGGGTTGCTTTCATAGTTTGCACAGTTGCAGTTTTTTGCAGAATCAAGAGGAAACTCCCATAAAAAAAAACAGAAATATTGCATATTGAGAAAATATGAATGTAAGGAGCTCTGCATTAAATTTGAGGGCATAAGCACTTTCAGTATTATTATAAGAGCAACAAATATGGTTTTAGTATTGCACTGTCCGGAGCCTCACCTGACTAGCACTCTCAAGTCCGATCTTGAATATCTGCCACCGGCTTTGTGCCAGAATGGCTTGAAGCAAGAACAACGGCATGTCTGATTCGATAACCCCAGACACATAATCTGGTTTTAGGTCTCCGTAATGACAGTGTGTAAATATCATCAAATTAAGGCATGATTTGATTGGGAATGAGTGCAATTCCTTCAATGGTCAGGAAAACACCTAGAGGGCCTGATGGCTGGCTAGCAGCCTTGTTTGCTCCTTTTTTCCCCTCGCCTTCACTGGGTCTGTAAAAGTGTGTTTTGCATTCAAACACTCATCTAAATGAGTTAGACCAAAGCCTCAGGCAACAGGCACAACATGAAAAGCACATTATGACTGGTGCTGATTTTCCCCAAGCTAAATATAACATAAAGGGCTGCTGCTGGAGACTTACCTACTGAATGCTTTTTTTCTTCCTCGATGAGTCATTCTATAAATGCGATGCCTAATTTTGGTCATTTCAATGATATTTTGGGAAAAAATAAACAGATGGTCTAGTGAGATTAAACAGTAGTTTGTCGCATACATGCAACAGTGTAGTGGAAATTAAAAAAACAAAACAAAACATCAACTATTGGTTAATAATTCTTGCAAAAAGCACAGTGTGCTGAGTATGTGGAAAGAATAAGCTGCTGCCATGTGCTTGTTTAAGTGAGTTCTTCAAACTTTGTTCTGTCCAATATGAAAATGACTCACTTTATTGCGTACATTTTCTCAGTATCATTTCCCAGCTTGTACCTAACAGGCGGGGTGTATTATGGAGTGAAATTAATGGGTTAGCGAGCCATGTTGAGCTTAAAGTCAGAGTTTTCTGTGTTACAAAAGTAGCTCTTTTTTAACCTGGCTAAATCACTGTAACTCATGTTGAACACATAACCTGGTCCAGAGAACGGTATGTTCAGATTTTCAGTTGAAAATCGGTTGGAAGCACCACATTTTCACAAATTTTTTTATTTACAGCATGTTTTACGTGTGATCTAGATTTTCTGCTGTAGGAATACGTTTTAGTAAGCTGTACCTTACTAAAAACCACCGAATGAAGCCCAGCTGTAAAGCAGCGCAGACTATGCGTTGCATTATCACTGGACTTTGCATGTACTCAGTTGGTGATACAGAAATTGTATACATGTTTTTTATACTTGATTCTAATCTGCTGCTAAGTCTGTTTTACACTGCTGGAATTGCAGCTAATAGAGTTCAGATTAGAAAACTAATCAGGGTATTTATCACCAAGAATACCTGTTCAATCAGTAAAATTAATTTCACTTTGATCTGCCAGCAAACTAAAGCGATTTCCACATCTCCATTATTAGGCTATGGGACAGTAACCTTTACTGTTTAAATGTATCCAGTTTAAAGTTTCACAGCTCTAATGTGCAGCCTTCACGTTAGAAATAAACAGCAGCGTGAAAATATATTAACTCAAGTTAAAATGTTTATTTCTCCGATTTGTGCACTAAATCCTAAGACTAATGAGTTTCTGCAGCATTAATCTCTTATCTTATTTGCAATAGTGTTGCATTTTGCTGTTATATTTTTTTATAATTTTTATAGATTTTAATCACCATTTTTTCATCATCATCTGAAATTGTCTCTGATTGGAGTAGGGATCAATTTGTGCAGAAGACATATCATATGACACGTGAAACGCCCCCTTTTTTATGTGAGCGTCCAACCTGAAGCAGAAAGCCTGACTGGGGTTTT
Source organism: Paratilapia polleni (assembly GCA_015106735.1). Lineage (NCBI taxonomy): Eukaryota > Metazoa > Chordata > Actinopteri > Cichliformes > Cichlidae > Paratilapia > Paratilapia polleni. The sequence continues at coordinate 32,784 of VUQI01031304.1, forward strand.
AGGTTTTGTCGAGCCAGGTAATGCAATGACAGCCTGGCTGTGTTGAGATTTCTTTGTAGTATACCCCTCTGCTATAAGATACTCCAAACAGACTAGTGTTAATACACTGAGCAGAATATCTGCCAATAAGTCTGAGGGTTGCAGTTGTCAGTTAAAGTAATTCTTTTTATTTATCTGATATTTAGTGGAAACAATTGTGATAAACTGCTACAGTGTAATGGAGCAGTATTATATTAACATCAAATTTAACTTTTCTCTAACAATAAGATGTGCCTTTTCGTTTTCTGTATTAAAAAAATGATACTGGAGAGTCCAATTTATGGTAAAAAAGGCAGATGAAACAAAGATCTTAGTCATAAATGTAGTATTTATAAAACACTCCAAGTGAAACACAAATTAAGAAACACATTCACTAATTTGAAAACACAAAAGACTGCATAAGAAATGTGCAGCAAACACAAAAACACTGACGTTAACTAATCATCAATGTTGTTCCAAAAGAGCAATCAAAAGATAATGGCTCCATACCTAGATTCAGCTTTTTACCAATTACTTGTTCATTATTTGTTGTGCTGCCACAAATGTAATTGTTGTGCCTGTAGAAATCTTTCTATTTGCTTGTGTTTTCTGAATCTGCAGTGTATTAAGGTCTCTCAGCTAACTCAGAAAAGCCCAAGCCAGTGACATCTTGTTTAAACTTTGGATAATGCCATACCTTCCACAGCTCTTTTGAAGAAGACCTTGCAGCTTCCGCAGGTTACAACGCCGTAGTGACAACCCGATGCCTCGTCTCCACAAACCAGGCACACTTTGGCTGTTGAGGACGGTTGTCTCAGTGGTGAGCTGAAAGGACACACATAAGAGTTTTTTAGATTAGGCATGAATTAAAAAGGAATACTCAAAAGTCTACAATAAAGCCAGGGCTGACTGTCCCCTTCCTAGCTGCAATACAGCCTGATACGCATTGTGAAACATTCTTGGGTTTTTATAACCCACTGACAGTAGCAGCACAATGTGGCTAGCCATAAATATGTCTGCCAACCAAGAGAGGAGGGCTTTACACTCCTCGGATTTATGGTTTCTCCAAGCTTACAGAGATGACACTGACAGAATTATAGAGGAGATTATTTAAATTCAATAAGCAGAGAGACACAGAGCAGGGTGTCAAATTTAAGTAGGATCCAAAACACCTCTTCTCTGGTATGAAATTGCACTGGAAAAAGCGATGAGAAACCATGGTAGAACAAAAATCCTACTGTGTAATAGTTAAAACTCTATAACCAGATTAGAGACAAAGATCAGAGGTGCGAATCAGTACTGACACGTGCTTTACTGTAAATAGTATGGCATGTTGAATTTACTCTGAGGCACAGCAAACAGGCAAGGCAAACCAAGTGATGAGTCTGTTGATCCAAGGCTTTGTTTACTTTGGCATCATTGAATTCTTTTACCAGTGACTGATTCCTACTATTACAGGAACATTAAAACCCAGCATATGCAGCATGTTCTTACTAATGCAGTGTTAAATGGGAAAATTAGTTAAGACTTGCAGTTTACCTATTCCTGCAAATGAGACCATGTGGGTCATGGTGAGGAGTATCAATGGTCAAGACTGATGCGTGTCGTCTGTCTGTAGTTTATCAGTTTTAAAAACAAGATACCTAAAGAAAGCTCATTATTTTTATGTATGATTGGCTCTGTGCTGGCAAGGGGCATTTCCACCTAAACATATAACACTTCTGTTTCACAAGCCTTTTAAATTTGGAACGTTCCAGGTGTTTCCATCTAAAAAAAAAAAAAGGGGGGGGGGGGTCCT